>JAACNH010000731.1:9948-107066 GCA_019447015.1 Hymenochirus boettgeri
ACTCCCTGTACTATATATATATAGAACCAGTGGTATATAGACGTCCCCTCCTGTATTGTATAGAGAACTCTTGGTCATAGACTGCTCCGGTATTTTATATAGAGACTATTTAGATATACTCCCTGTATTAAATATATATATAATATATAGAGACTATTGGTATATATACTCCCTGTATTTCTATATAGAGACTATTGGTATCAATACGACTCCCTGTATGATATTATATATAGAGAGACATGTTATATAGACTCCCTGTATTATTTCTACATAGTAACTATTGTATATAGACTCCCTGTGTTATATCTATATGTTATATAGGACTATTTGTATCTAGCTCCCGTATATATATATATAGACACTTTGGTATAATAGACCCCCTGTATTGTATAGATAGAACTATTGTAATAGACTCCCTGTATTTTATATATAGAACTTATTTTATATATATCCCCTTATTATATATCATATAATATATAAGATAGAAGACATGTTATTGACACTCCCTGTTTTATTATCTGAGACTATAGAAGTATATAGACTTCCCCTGTAATTATATTATAATGAGAGTAAGACTATTGGTATAAAGACTCCCTGTATTATAGTATAGAGACTATTGGTATAACACCTCCCTGTATTGAAGAGAGCCTATTGGTAATATACACCCTGTAATTTATATATAGAGACTTATTGGTTATAGACCTCCCTGTTTATATATAGAGATACTATTGGTATATAGACTCCTGTATTATATATATATAGACTATTTGTATATAGAAACTCGCCCTGTCATTGTATATAGATAGACTATTGGTATAATAACCTCCCGGTATAATATAGAGAGAGACTATTTGTATATAGATCCCTGTTAATGTAACAGAGAGACATTGGTTAATTATAGACTCCCTGTATTATATATAGAGAGACGAGTTGTAAGTAGACACTGTAATTGTATGATAGAGAGACTATTGGTATTCACTGCCCTTTCATTGTATAGAGACTCTTGGTTATAGAGCTGCCCTGTATTCTAATATAGACTATTGGTATAAAGCTCCACTGTATTATATAGAGAGAGACTATGGTAATAGATCCCCTTATTATATAAAGTATCAGACTATTGGTATGAATATAGACTCCCATGTATTGTATATAAGAGACTAATGGGTATATGGCCTCCCTGAATTATTATAGAGAGACATTGGTATCTATACTCCCGTCTATGTATATAAGGCACACTATTAATATGTAACGCCTGTATTATATCTAGAGATACTATTGTATATAGACTCCCTGTATTGATATATATAGACTATTGGTATAATGGAACTCCCTGTATTATTCTATAGAGAGACTATTGGTATCTAGACTTCCCTGATTGTAATAGAGAGAGACTAGTAATAGGTAGACTCCTGTTTAAATATATAGATGCTATTGGTATATAGACTCCCTTCTTGTATATATAGAGACTATTAATAGTAGCTCCCTTATTATATATAGAGAGACGATTGGTATATAGACCCTGTATTGTAAATATAACGACGCTATTGTATATGTGACTTCCATGTATTATATATAGAAAGACTATTGGTAAATAGACTACCTGTATTGTATATAGCAGCCTATTGGTATATTGACTCCTGTAATTATATAGAGAGAGACTATGGTATAAGACGCCCTGTATTATCTATATAGAGACTCTTGTTGATATAGACTTCTCCTGTATTGTATAAGAGACTATTGGTATATCGACTCCCTGTATTATATATATAGACCTATTGGGATATGGATCTCCCCTGTATTAACTATAGAGAATACAGGTGTATATAGACTCCCATGTAAGTTATATATACAAAGCAGAGACATAATAATAGAGGTATACCTAGAACTCCCTGTATTGATATATAGAACTATTGTATATAGATCCTGTATTTTATATAGTCAGAGACTATTGGTATATAGACTCCCTTGTATTCGTACACTATAGAGACTATTGGTATTAGACTCCTGTATTGTATATATGAGACTATTGGTATATAGACTTCCCTGTATTTTTATCTATAGACTATTTGGTAATTGGACTCTCCCTGTATTATATATAGCGAGACTATTGGTATAATAGACGCCCTGTATTATTAGAGCGGATATATGAGAAGACGATTGGTATAATAGACTTCCCCTGTATTATTAATATTAGAGACTATTGGTATATAGATTCCCTGTATTGTATAGAGAGACTATTGGTAATAGACTCCTAATCGCCTGTAATGTTATAGATAGAGACTATTGGTATATAGACTCCCCTGTAATATAATAAAGAGAGACTATTGGTATATAGACTCCCTGTATTATATAGAGAGAGACTATTGTATATAGACGTCCCTGTATTTTATCAGATACTATTGGTATATAGACTCCTGTATTGGATAAGAGAACTATTGGTAATAGACTCCCTTTAATTGTATAGAAATAACTATTGGTATATAGACTCCCTTTAATTGTAAATAGAGAGGCTCTTGTATATAGACTCCCGTATGATATAGAGGAGAGACTGATTGTATATGACCTCCCTGTATTGTAATAGAGATAGGCTATTGGTAAATAGACTCCCTGTATTGTCTAAGAGAGACTATTGGTATATACGACTCCCTGTTTGTATAGAGAGAGACTATTTGTAATAGACTCCCTATATTGTATAGAGAGAGACTATTGGTAATATAGACTCCCTGTATTGTATAGAGAGCTATGGTATATAGACTCCCTGTATTATATTATAGAGAGACTATTGGTATGATAGACTCCCTGTATTATATATATAGAGACATTGGTATATAGACTCCCTGTATTTATATAGATATAGACTATTGGTATATAGACTCCCCCCTTATGTATAGAGAGAGACTATTGGTTAATTAGCTTTCCCTGTATTATATAAGAGAACTATTGGTATAATAACTCCCTGTATTGTATAGAGAGAGACTATTGGTATAATACTCCCTGTATTATATAGAGAGAGACTATTGGTATATAGACTTCCCTGTATGTGTATATAGAGAACTATATTGGTATATAAGACTCCCTGTATTAACTATAGAGAGAGAACTATTGGTTTATTATACTCACTGGATTGTTATAGAGAGAGACTATTGTATATAGACCTCCCTGTTATATATATAGAGAGAGACACTATTATTAGAGTAGACTCCCTGTATAATCTAGAGAGAACTATTGGTTTATAGACTCTCCCTGTAATTGTATAGAGCAGACATTGGTTAGTATACTCCCCTGTATATATAGAGAGAGACTATTGGTATTTAGACTCCCTATGTTATAGACATACACCT
Organism: Hymenochirus boettgeri; assembly: GCA_019447015.1. Classification (NCBI taxonomy): domain Eukaryota; kingdom Metazoa; phylum Chordata; class Amphibia; order Anura; family Pipidae; genus Hymenochirus; species Hymenochirus boettgeri. The sequence continues at coordinate 13,290 of JAACNH010000731.1, forward strand.
ATTGGTCTAATAACTCCCTGTATTGTATAATATAGACTAGTGGTATAAGACTCCCTGGATTGTATAGAATAGCCTATTGGTATATAGCCTCCCCTGTATTGTATAGCGAGAGACTATTGGTATACTAGCGCCCTGGAGATTGTAATAGAGAGAGAACTATTGGTATATAGACTTCCCTATATTGTAATAGAAGAACTATTGGATAATAGACTGCCCTGTATTGTATAGAGAGACTATTGTGGTTATATAACTCCCTGTATATATATAATAGAGAGACTATTGGTATATAGACCGCCCGTATTATATATAGTAGAGACTATGTATATAGACTCCCTGTATTGTATAGAGATAACTATTGGTATATTAGACTCCCTTGTATTGTCTGAGAGACTATTGTATAATAGACTCCCTGTATTAATAGAGAAGACTAGATGGTATATAGACTCCCTGTATTGTATAGAGAGACTATTGGTAATTAGACTCCTTATTATCTATATAGAACTAATGGTTATAGACTGCCTTGTATTATATATATAGAGAACACTATTCGTATATTAGAACTCCCTGGTTCTATAGAGAGAACTATTGGTTTATAGACTCCCTGTATTGTAAATAGAGAGAGACTAATTGGGTATATAGACTCCCCTGTCTATATATAGAAGATAGACACTATTAGTATATATGACTCCTCTGTATTAGATAGAGAGAGACTATTGGTTTATAGACTCCCTGTAGTGTATAGAGAGAAGACTATTGGTATATATCTCCCCTGTATTATATGAGAGAGAGCTATTGGTATAGAGACTCCCCTGGTATTGTAATAGACAGACTATTGGTAAAATACCTTCCTGTATTTAAATAGAGATAACTATTGTATATAGACTCCCTGGATTGTATAGAGATAGCCTATTGGTATATAGCCTCCCTGTATAGTTAGAGATAGACTATTGGTATCTAGACTCCCTGTATTGTCTAGAGAGACTATTGGTATAATAGACCTGCCCTGTTTGTAGAGAAGATAGACTATTGGATATAGACTTCCCCTGTATTAATACAGGGAGTCTATATACCAATAGTCTCTCTATATATAATACAGGGAGTCCATATACCAATAGTCTCTCTATATACAATACAGGGAGTCTATATACCAATAGTCTCTCTATATATAATACAGGGAGTCCATATACCAATAGTCTCTCTATATACAATACAGGGAGTCTATATACCAATAGTCTCTCTATATATAATACAGGGAGTCTACATATTAATAGTGTCTCTATATACAATACAGGGAGTCTATATACCAATAGTCTCTCTATATATAATTCAGGGAGTCCATATACCAATAGTCTCTCTATATACAATACAGGGAGTCTATATACCAATAGTCTCTATATATATAATACGGGGAGTCTATATACCAATAGTCTCTCTCTATATAATACAGGGAGTCATTATACCAATAGTCTATATATATAATACAGGCAGTCTATATACCAATAGTCTCTCTATACAATAAAGGGAGTCTATATACCAATAGTCTCTATATATACAATACAGGGTGTCTATATACCAATAGTCTCTCTATATATAATACAGGGAGTCTATATACCAATAGTCTCTCTGTATACAATACAGGGAGTCTATATACAAATAGTCTCTCTCTATATAATACAGGGAGTCTATATACCAATAGTCTCTCTATATACAATACAGGGAGTCTATATACAAATAGTCTCTATATATATAATACAGGGAGTCTATATACCAATAGTATCTCTATATATAATACAGGGAGTCTATATACCAATAGTCTCTATATATATAATACAGGGTGTCTATATACCAATAGTCTCTCTATACAATACAGGGAGTCTATATACCAATAGTCTCTATATATATAATACAGGGAGTCTTTATACCAATAGTCTCTCTCTATATATATATAATACAGGGAGTCTATATACCTATAGTCTCTATATATATAATACAGGGAGTCTATATACCAATAGTCTCTCTCTCTATATATATATATATATAATACAGGGAGTCTATATACAAATAGTCTCTATATATATAATACAGGGAGTCTATATACCAATAGTCTCTCTATACAATACAGGGAGTCTATATACCAATAGTCTCTATATATATATAATACAGGGAGTCTATATACAAATAGTCTCTATATATATATATATAACACAGGGAGTCTATATACCAATAGTCTCTATATAAATAATACAGGGAGTCTATATACCAATAGTCTCTCTATATATATATATAATACAGGGAGTCTATATACCAATAGTCTCTATATATATAATACAGGGAGTCTATATACCAATAGTCTCTATATATATATATATATATTTAATACAGGGAGTCTATATACAAATAGTCTCTATATATATAATACAGGGAGTCTATGTACCAATAGTCTCTCTATACAATACAGGGAGTCTATATACCAATAGTCTCTATATATATATAATACAGGGAGTCTATATACAAATAGTCTCTATATATATATATATAACACAGGGAGTCTATATACCAATAGTCTCTATATAAATAATACAGGGAGTCTATATACCAATAGTCTTTATATATATATATAATACAGGGAGTCTATATACCAATAGTCTCTATATATATAATACAGGGAGTCTATATACAAATAGTCTCTATATATATATATATAACACAGGGAGTCTATATACCAATAGTCTCTATATAAATAATACAGGGAGTCTATATACCAATAGTCTCTATATATATATATAATACAGGGAGTCTATATACCAATAGTCTCTATATATATAACACAGGGAGTCTATATACCAATAGTCTCTATATATATATATAATACAGGGAGTCTATATACCAATAGTCTCTATATATATAACACAGGGAGTCTATATACCAATAGTCTCTATATAAATAATACAGGGAGTCTATATACCAATAGTCTCTCTATATATATATAATACAGGGAGTCTATATACCAATAGTCTCTATATATATAATACAGGGAGTCTTTATACCAATATTCTGTTTTCTAGTAAATTACAGTGTTCTCCCCAGAAATGTTTTCTAGCTGGGTGGTATAATAAAGTAGCCATATGGGTGCTTACTGAAAAGGCTCTAGGGAGAAAACTGATGTTACCAATTACAAGAAAGACATTTGATCAAAACCAGAGCCTTACACAATAATGTAATGTACAACCTTAATATGGACATGTGAACAGAAACATGGGCACGTGATAGGATTAAAGTGCACACGGCATTCCAACTGTCAAAACCGCACACGGCATTCCAACTGTCAAAACCGCACACGGCATTCCAACGGTCAAAACCGCACACGGCATTCCAACGGTCAAAACCGCACACGGCATTCCAACGGTCAAAACCGCACACGGAAAACTGCGCCATCGTAACATCATCATTCACTATTCCAGATACAGCAAAACTGTTGACAGTAGAAAGGTTTATGAAAACTTGACTGACAGCTGTAATGTAAGATGGTTCCCATTGGAAATATAAAGAAATTGGGGACAAATCAATAAAATAATGATTCAGTTACAGTTGGTAGGAATTGGGCAATTTAAAATAATATGTTTTAGTTTTATTTTCCCTTTAACCTGGTGCGACCTATTTAATAATCTCCCGCCAGGGGGCAGTATAAGATAAACGTTGCGGCTTAAAAACGAACGACTCCGGAATCTAACGAGCGCTTTATTCACGCCCAACGGTTACTGTTGTCGGCATGGCTCCGCCCACCCTTCATGTGAACCCCCTAACCCCGCCCGTTTCCCAATTCTGCTCCTCCTCGGATGTAGATTCACCTCTAAAGCTCCGCCCCGTTATTTCCCAGTGGGCGGGACTCTTCGGCTCCGTCTCTTTACAGCAGTCTGACAGCTTTGTCCTGCCCGGCTCGTAGCTCCGCCCCTTCTACCCGAGTACACCGTCGGAGCCCCTCTCACTTTCCCGAGCGCTTTCCCAGCACCGTGGATTGCTCCGCCCCGTCCAGCAGTCTCTACCCCGAGCGGAGCCGAAGCTTCCCGGAACTTGCCGATCGTCCGTCCTGCCGGACTGTTGGAGGCGGTCGCAGCGCCATGTTGGATGCTCCGCTTTCCGAGTGAGGAGAATCTGCCGGTTCGTCAAAATCCCCCAACCCCACCGGGGACCGTCACCCCCATGTGGATCGACCCCTGACACGATCGCCTTCCCGCTCCCTCCCCCGGGGACCGAACTTACCATGAGTCTCCCGCAAAAACCGAAACCCCCCGCACCGACCGGAACCGGAACCCTGGGGATCGGACCGAACCCCCCGACCGCCCCCCCGACCGCCCCGGTCCGGACCCTCCAACCTCCACAGTATCCTTCATATGGACCGACCGACCGGTCAATCAATCTAAATCTATAGTAATATCGGGACTGTGGGGTCTATAGTAATATCGGGACTGTGGGGTCTATAGTAATATCGGGACTGTGGGGTCTATAGTAATATCGGGACTGTGGGGTCTATAGTAATATCGGGACTGTGGGGTCTATAGTAATATCGGGGTGGGGTCTATAGTAATATCGGGGCCGTGGGGTCTATAGTAATATCGGGACCGTGGGGTCTATAGTAATATCGGGACCGTGGGGTCTATAGCTCGGTACACGCACTAACGATTACTGAAAGATGATCTGCATACACACAGTATCAAGTGCTCCCCCTATGCAACACTCTGTGTTCCCTCAGTTGCTGTCGACTCCCCTAGAGGGAATCTGCTATGGCCGAGGGAAATTTACCCTCTTTTTCAAACGAGCGTTTGGCCGACCTGATCGTTCGGCGGCCGCAAGCTCATTTGGAAATATAAGGTACACACAGTACCAATTGGATCCGATGGTATTGGGGCTTTATCGGTATTGTGTGTACCCAGCTTATGGTAATGGTGATGACGATTGGTTTGGAAAGTTGTTAGGATTAGGTTAGGATTCCAGATTGTGACCCCCCTAATAATATAATAAGTTTTTTGCCATGGAAGTTCTTTCTGGTTATAACCATGTATGGACTGATTATTACCAGGGTGTCCTTGCTCTATTGGCATTGTGATGTATTTGCTATAGTTTCACAAGTTGCCCATCTTATGAGCACACTGGCAATTTTACTAAGCTGTGATGCCACCTGCCATGTAACTTTACCAACATTGCCTGTGTTGTTCGAAGTGTACTGGCATCGGGAGCCCTAATTGCCACAAACCCCCATAGAAGAGGCAAGTCATTATCCCGGACAGATGATGTTCAGTATTTTCATGGACTTTTTGATTTGACTGAATCTCAGTTGGGTTTTGTGTATTTGTGATCCGTTTGTATATACTCTGTCTGTCATAACCCTATGACTGGGGAGAGGGATGGAAAGGCAAGTTCCCCTTTAATTCCTGTATAGATACTAATGGTTGATACGTCTTGTTTAATGGTGTCTGTGATAAGTTGTGTCTGGGGTTTTAAAGTGTATCTATACTGAAACAAATATTTTAAATTGCCCATTGCTGGGAATTAGAATTCTTTCTAAGTAGCACACCTATTTATTAATTGGTCCCCTATTTCCTTATAGGGGAACTGTGGTCTCCACACAAGTTGAGTCTAAATGAAAGGCCAATTTCCTACCTTTAAAACGAGCCATCAACCACCTCTCTACGTGCCCCACAGCCAGATATATACAGAAATGACTGACCAGAAAGTTAATGGGTGGGAGGCTGACATGTGACATTCCTAAGGCTTCTCCTGCACAGTGCCGCTGGCGAGCACAGCCTCAGACTCCCTCAGTGTGTGAGGGAGACAGGAAGTCCCTCCTCCTCTCTGCTGTGTGAAGTCCTGACAGAGAAGGTAAGGGAATCTACATCCCTTCTCTTTCACTGTGTGAAAACAGCCTTTTCAGGTGGAGTTCTCACTCAGCCTGAAAAGGGTGTTTCCACAGAGTTTTCGGGCGGGTCACCTGTTTCCACCTGTGAGCGGGCGGGGCCACGTCACCCGTGAGTGAGCGGGGTCACGGCACCTGCGAGTGGGCGGGGCCACATGGGGCTGTAAGGGAATGGGCCAAGGGGGGCCTGAAACTGGAGGGACCATGGGGTCCATCAGTGTGGGAGGGACCAGGGGGGCTGCAAAGGGGAGGAGACACAAGGCAGATTGACTGACAGGATTCAGAGCAGGAAGTGCAGGGGACCTGGTGATGTTGCTGCCATATCACACACAAAAATGTAAATATCTTCAAAACTATGTAAAATAAACAATGAAAATAAATTGCAAAAGTTCTCAGGGGAGCAATTCCTATCAATTTACCTAACGTCATTTTTGGACCACAGTTCCCCTTTATATATTCTATCTGTACCACTCTTATCATGCTCTTCTGCAGTGTGCAGTTTTGCTGTAACTGGAATGTTGACCGTTCGTGTGGGAATTGCATGGTGGGAAATTCCCTCTCCCAGTTTTGCCTCATTCTGATTACTGAGCATGTTTGATTCCACGGAAAGTCATGTTAGATAGGAAGGGGAATGGTTTAAAGAGGATTGGGCAATTTCGGAGTGGTTGCGTTTTTTCTTTGTGGCTCCAACAACTTCTGTTCTACTTTATAATCATTATGTCTCTGACATAAGAAATACCGGAGAGGATGGAGACTGTGGGTAGCTATACCTTTTGATAAGTAAAAGTAGTACTGGATTAAAGGGCATGTCCACCCCAAAACTATCATTTGCCCCACTGAAAATCCTTTCCTTAATCTCTGCTCCAAATGGTTCTCCAGCAATGTGTGTTCAAAGTCCCAGAAAGTGAAGAGAAGGAGCTGTCAGTGAGTGAAAAGGTTTCCGCCTCTTTCCTTTCCTCTGAGAGGTTTCTGGCTTGTACAGTGAAGCTCCTGCCTCTGGATCCCTCTCTGCTGCCTGGTGCCCTACCTATAAAAGACTAATCAGTAATGTACTTGCAGGGCTTTGCTCCCCTGGCGTTCTGCGCTGCCAGCAGCGGTGTCTGTGATTGGCTGCCAGTCTGGCCCCCTGCTTGCTATTTCCTGCAAGCAGAGGACCAGATCAGTACTCTGGGGGATAGAAGCTCTGTAAGTACCTTTCTGATTAGGGTGGGATCGGGTCCCCTACACTATAGAAAAAGTTTGTCTTGAACTTGGAGACACCCTTTAAAGGCAACACACACCTCAATGCTTCTCGGGATCCAACCCGCAATGCGTGTTGTATATGCACGGCCGATAATCGTGCCGTGTTTGGGAACTTTGTTGGCTGAAACATCTGTTTGGTCGGGGATCGTTGCCTGACCGGCCTGGGGGATCTTTACCCGAACAGCCGGGTTCGTCCGACAAAGTGCCCATACGCGGCACAATTATCGTCAGAAACAGCCGTGCATACACATTGTGCATCACTAATTAGCCCCCCCGCCATCGCACGGATGTATGAGCCTTTACACATTTATTTACAGATAAAGTTGCCTTTTATATGAGCTTGGTTCGGTAGGGAGATAATAGTGAGTTGTGTGATGTGGACACTATGGGCCATATTTATAACGGCACAGTATCGCTTTTTAGCAATTTATTATGATCTCTATAGAACACCAATGCAGTAGTTAACAGTCTCTAGGCTGGATAAACATTTATTATCTTTCAGCGAAGTTCCTCCTGTTATTGAATCTGTTAATGATCTTCAACTCCCAGTGTTCTAGGTTTCACTGAGGTCTCACTCGTTCTATTTGTGAATCACGGGTTTTGGTTGATTTAGCTTAACCCGATTCTGACAGGTGACGCAGCGCAACTCCCGTTGCGAGGGGGTAACAATTGTGCATGTGTGTACCCAGCTTTACATAGAATTGTAGGTTGTATAAAGACATACTTCCATCTAGTCCAACCTTTATTCCCTACCCATAATGTCTGTATAACAGTTACATAATAACATAGTATTGGAGGTTGTATAAAGACATACGTCCATCTAGTCCAACCTTTATACCCTACCCATAATGTCTGTATAACAGTTACATAGTAACATAGTATTGGAGGTTGTATAAAGACTTACGTCCATCTAGTCCAACCTTTATACCCTACCCATATGTCTGTATAACAGTTACATAGTAACATAGTATTGGAGGTTGTATAAAGACATACGTCCATCTAGTCCACACCTTTATACCCTCCCATAATGTCTGTATACAGTTACATAGTAACATAGTATTGGAGGTTGTATAAAGACATACGTCCGTTTAGTCCAACCTTTATACCCTACCCATAATGTCTGTATAACAGTTACATAGTAACATAGTAGGGAGGTTGTATAAGACATACGTCCATCTAGTCCAACCTTTATACCCTACCCATAACGTCTGTATAACAGTTTACATATAACATAGTATTGGAGGTTGTTAAAGACATATGTCCATCTAGTCCAACCTTTATACCCTACCCATAATGTCTGTATAACAGTTACATAGTGAACATAGTATTGGAGGTTATATAAAGACATTGTCCATCTAGTCCGCCCTTATACCCTACCCATAATGTCTGTATAACAGTTACATAGTAACATAGTATTGAGTTGTATAAAGACATGCTCCATCTAGACCAACCTTTATACCCTACCCATAATGTCTGTATAACAGTTACTTAGTAACGATATTGGAGGATGTATAAAGACAACACGTCCGTCTAGGCCACCTTTATACCCTACCCATAAGACTGTATAACAGTTACATAGTAACATTTATTGGAGGTTTATAAGACACACGTCCGTCTAGTCCAACCTTTATACCCTACCCATAATGTCTGTATAACGGTTCATAGTAACATAGTATTGGAGGTTGTATAAAGAAATTCCCTCTAGTCCAACCTTATACCCTACCCATAATGTCCTGTATACAACCTCCACTACTATGTTACTATGTAACTGTTTATACAGACATTATGGGTAGGGTATAAGGTTGACTAGATGGACATATGTCCTTTATACAACCTCCAATATGTTACTATTAACTGTTTAACAGACATTATGGGTAGGGTATAAAGGTCGGACTAGATGGACGTATGTCTTTATACAACCTCCAATACTATGTTACTTTGTAACTGTTATACAGACATTATGGGTAGGGTATGAAGGTTGGACTAGATGGACGTATGTCTTTATCCAACCTCCAATACTATGTTACTATGTAACTGTTATAAAGACATACGTCCATCTAGTCCAACCTTTATACCCTACACATAATGTCTTTCTTAATAGTTACATTGTAACATAGTTATTGAGGTTGAATAAAGACATAAGTCCATCAAGTCCAAAATTTCATTCTCATTTTTAACCCTACCTAACAGTTGATCCAGAGGAAGGCAAAAAAAAAAAAAAACCTTAAAAAAAAAAGGGATGGGTGTGTGTGAATTCGTTCCTGACTCCAAATGGCAATCAAAAAGTATCACTGGATCAACCAGATACGGTATATGCAGTATATGTATTAATACCAGTAATTCTCTATATTATATAGTATCCCTGTACCCACCAGAACTACAGTATATGTATTAATACCAGTAATTCTCAATATTATATAGTATCCCTGTAGCAACCAGAACTACAGTATATGTATTAATACCAGTAATTATCAATATTATATAGTATCCCTGTACCAACCAGAACTACAGTATATGTATTAATACCAATAATTCTCAATATTATATAGTATCCCTGTACCAACCAGAACTACAGTATATGTATTAATACCAGTAATTCTCAATATTGTTTAGTTTTAGAAACTTATCCAGGCCTTTTTTAAAGTTATTCAATGAACTTGCCATTACCACATCTGCTGGAAGACAGTTCCACAGTTTCACCGTTCTCACTGTAAAGAAACCTTTCCTAACCTGAAGATGAAACTTCTTTTCTTCCAACCTTAAAGGATGTCCACGAGTCCTCTGATATGACCAATTAGTGAACAATGCACCAGAGAGTTCACTGTATGGCCCATTAATATATTTATATAAAGTTATCATGTCCCCACGCAAACGTCGCTTGTACAATGGAAACATCCCTAACTTGTCTAATCTGCCTGCATAGTCAAGCCCCTCCATTCCCCTTATTAATTTAGTTATAACTTGTCTAATCTGCCTGCATAGGGAAGCCCCTCCATTCCCCTTATTAATTTAGTTATAACTTGTCTAATCTGCCTGCATAGTCAAGCCCCTCCATTCCCCTTATTAATTTAGTTACAATTTATCTAATCTGCCTGCATATTCAAGCCCCTCCATTCCCCTTATTAATTTAGTTGCCCTTCTCTGAACTGCCTCAATTTCCAAGATGTCCCTTTTGTATATGGGATTCCAAAACTGCACCGCATATTCCAAATGTGGCCTTACCAGTGTCTTGTAAAGAGGGAGAATAATATTTTTCTCTCTTGATTCCATTCCCCTTTTATACAAAACAATATCTTGCTAGCTCTAGCCGTTGCTACCTGGCATTGTTTGCTACAGCTAAGTCTGTTATCTACCAGAACCCCCAAATCTTTTTCCATTTCAGATGCACTTAACACAGAGTTATTTATGGTGTAGGGGGCACAGGGATTATTAAATCCCAAATGCATCACCTTACATTTATCAACATTGAATCTCATCTGCCATTCTGCTGCCCATTTTGATAATCTATCTAGGTCTGCTTGCAGCACTTGCACATCATTGGAAGTTTCCAAAGCTCTGCATAGTTTAGTGTCATCAGCAAACACAGAGACCTCGTTTTCAATGCCCCCGTGTGATCTCGAGTGATGGCCCACGACGCACAATGTGTACTAACAGCTGTTTCGGTAAATAATCGGCCGTGTATGGGCACTTTATCGGCCAATATAGCTGCTTGTTTGGAGATCTGCCCAGTCGTGCATCGATCTCCGATTGAACGGCCGTTTCGGCCGATAAAGGGCCCATACAGGGGACGATTATTTACCGAAACAGCTGTTTGTGCAGCGTTGGCATTCGCGATCGCTCGTGTGTACGAACCTTAACTTATTTGTAAACAGAAGTGGCCCCAGTACAGAACCCTGCCGGACAACCTATTTCTGTTATTGGCCATAAATACATATTGTATTTGTAGCCTTGGTAGGTCGGAGGAAATGTTGGGGTTCTGCTTATGTTCACCTGAATTGTGAGTTTGTCTCCCTGGTAATTGAGTTGTTGGTCAGTATCTGTCCGAGTGTCGGTTCAGCCAGTTGTTGTGCGGTTGGTTAATCTGTCATTTTTCGGTGTTAAAATGTGATGAGTTGTGATCCGATCTATTCGGATCTTGCACTAATTCAGCCTAAGGAGTTTGCGTACTGTATGATCTGTGTGTAGGACAATGATCTGCTGTTGTAGGGACAGTGCTGGTACTACCAGGTCCTACCAGCCTCTCAGTGAATCAGTCTTCATTGTTACTCTGGGGGACTCAGTATCTGCTTCAGTGTTAAAGGGGCAGCGTTGGGACCCTGATTCACAGAGGACACTGTTTGTTTGAGAGTTTAAGATTCCTAGCAGATGGAGGCAGGAAGCTCCAAATACAGGAAGTGGTCAGTGGTTATCACTGGTACTAGGTGATGTATTGATGGACCAATGACTGAGACCAGCCCATGGAACTAAGGATGTCAGGACTTGGTACGGGGCAGAGCCTGATGACATCTTCATTTGGTCACATGTCTCGATCTGTTGCCATTTTACCCTGTGGTTGTTGGGGCCAATAAGCTGTCAGAATTGCAGAAATTGATGATGTAAGCAGCCGGTGTTCTCCCCGTATTATGTAATAGGCTCTGGGCCTCCCATGGATATGTTAGATTTCCATTTTCAAATCCATTTCCCAGACGGGAAACCTTGATAGCCTTTACATTCACATTTCCACTTATATGGGGGAATTACCACTTTATTATTCCTTCAGAATATATTACCCTGTTAAGTCTACAGAGTTTTCTTCAACCACTATAATTCAGTTTGCATATGGGCCTAAAGATTCAATGTATTAATTATAGAACATTCCTTCTCTGTATATTTATATATATGGGTGGGAGCTGCCATATTGTTTCCCTTAGACAGTACAGTATGAGGGTATAGATTATTGTGTGTACAGAACATTCCTTCTCTGTATATTTATACATATGGGTGGGAGCTGCCATACTGTTTCCCTTAGACAGTACAGTATGAGGGTATAGCTTATTGTATGTACAGAACATTCCTTCTCTGTATATTTATACATATGGGTGGGAGCTGCCATATTGTTTCACACAAAAACATACACCACACCAAGTGACCACTCTCTACGCCTGTATCTTTTTTCTTCCATATGGGTGGGGCTGCCATTGTTTCCTTGACCAGACAGTATGAGGGTAAGTATTGTTATGGTACAGAACATTCTTCTCTGTATATATATTTATACATATGGGTGGGAGGTGCCATATTGTTTCCCTTAGACAGTACGTATGAGGGTTATAGCTTAATTGTGTTTACAGAAATTTCGTCTCTGGTATATTTAATACATATGGGTTGGAGCTGCCATATGTTTCCCTTAGACAGTACAGTATGAGGGTATAGCTTTATTGTATTGTACAGAACATTTCTTCTCTGTATATTTATACATATGGGTGGGAGCTGCCATAGTGTTTCCCTTAGACAGTACGTATGAGGGTATAGCTTATTGTATGTACAGAAAACATTCCTTCTCTGTATATTTTACATATGGGTGGGAGTGCCATATTGTTTCCCTTAGACAGTACAGTATGAGGTATAGCTATTGTATGGAACAGAACATTCCTTCTCTGTATATATATTTATGGGTGGGAGCTGCCATATTGTTTCCTTAGACAGTACGGTATGAGGGTATAGCTTATGTGTGTACAGAACATTCCTTCTCGTATATTTATACATATGGGTGGGAGCTGCCATATGTTCCTTAGACAGTACAGTATGAGGGTATAGCTAGTGTGTACAGAACATTCTTCTCTGTATATTTATACATATGGGTGGGATGAGGCCATAGGTTTTCCCTTAGACAGTACAGTATGAGGGTATACTTATGTATGTACAGAACATTTCTTCTCTGTATATTTATCATTGGGTGGGAGCTGCCATAGTGTTTCCCTTAGACAGTACAGTATGAGGGTATAGCTATTGTATGTACAGAACATTTCTTCTTGTATTTATACATATGGGTGGGAGCTGCCATAGTGTTTCCCTTAGACAGTACAGTATGAGGGTATAGCTTATTGTATGTACAGAACATTTCTTCTCTGTATATTTATGGGTGGGAGTGCCATATTGTTTCCCTTGACAGTACAGTAGAGGGTATAGTCTATTGTGTAACAGACACTCCTTCTCGTATATTATAATAGGGGGGAGTGCCATATTGTTTCCCTTAGACAGTACAGTATGAGGGTATAGCTTATTGTAGTAAGAACATTCCTTCTCGTATATTTATACATATGGGTGGGAGTGCCATATTGTTTCCCTTAGAAGTACAGTATGAGGGTATAGCTTATTGTGTGTACAGAACATTCTTCTCTGTATTTATACATATTGGTGGAGCTGCCATATGTTTCCCTTAGACAGTACAGTATGAGGGTTATAGCTTATTGTATGTACAGAACATTCCTCTCTGTATTATTATACATATGGGTGGGAGCTGCCATATTGTTTCCCTTAGACAGTACAGTATGAGGGTAAGCTTATTGTATGTACAGAACATTCCTTCTCTGTAATTTATACATATGGGTGGGAGCTGCATATTGTTTCCCTTAGACAGTACAGTATGAGGGTATAGCTTATTGTGTTGTACGAAAATTCCTTCTCTGATATTATATTTCTACATTGGGTGGGAGCTGCCATATTGTTTCCCTTAGACAGTACAGTATGAGGGTATAGCTTATTGGTGTATAGAACATTCCTTCTCTGTATATTTATACATGTGTGGGGAGCTGCCATATTGTTTCCCTTAGACAGTACAATATGAGGGTATAGCTTTGTGTGTACCGAACATTCCTCTTTATATTTACATATGGGTGGGAGGGCCATATTTTTCCCTTAGACAGTACAGTATGAGGGTATATGCTTATTGGTGTGACAGAACATTCCTTCTCTGTATTTTATATTTATACATATGGGTGGGAGCTGCATATTGTTTCCCTTAGACAGTACAGTATGAGGGTATAGATTATTGTATGGACAGAACATTTCTTCTCTGTTATTTATACATATGGGTGGGAGCTGCCATATTGTTTCCCTTAGACAGTACAGTATGAGGGTATATAGCTTATGTAGTGTACAGAAACATTCCTTCTCTGTATATTTATACATATGGGTGGGGTGCCATATTGTTTCCCTTAGACAGTACAGTATGAGGGTATAGCTTATTGTGTGTACAGAACATCCTTCTCTGTATATTATTTATACATATGGGTGGGAGCTGCCATATTGTTTCCCTAGACAGTACAGTATGAGGGTATAGCTTATTGTGTACAGAACATTCCTTCTCTGTATATTTATACATTAGGGTGGGAGCTGCCATATTGTTTCCCTTAGACAGTACAGTATGAGGGTATAGCTTATTGTATGTACAGAACATTCCTTTCCTGTATTATATACATATGGGTGGGAGCTCCATATGTTTCCCTTAGACAGTACAGTATGAGGGTATAGTTTTGTATGTACAGAAACATTCCTTCTCTTTATATTATTACATATGGGTGGGAGCTGCCATATTGTTTCCCTAGACAGTACATATGAGGTTAGATTAGTGTATGTACAGAACATTCCTTCTCTGTATATTATATTTATTAACATAGGGTGGGAGCTGCCATATTGTTTCCCTTAGACAGTACAGTATGAGGGTATAGCTTATTGTGTTGTACAGAACATCCTCCTCTGTATATTTATTATTTATACATATGGGTGGGAGCTGCCATATTGTTTCCTTAGACAGTACAGTATGAGGGTATAGATTATTGTATGTACAGAACATCCTTCTCTGTATATTTATACATATGGGTGGGAGC
This sequence comes from Hymenochirus boettgeri, assembly GCA_019447015.1. Taxonomy (NCBI): domain Eukaryota; kingdom Metazoa; phylum Chordata; class Amphibia; order Anura; family Pipidae; genus Hymenochirus; species Hymenochirus boettgeri. The sequence goes on from JAACNH010000731.1 coordinate 28,308, forward strand.
TGCCATATTGTTTCCCTTAGACAGTACAGTATGAGGGTATAGCTTATTGTATGTACAGAACATTCCTTCTCTGTATATTTATAACATATGGGTGGAGCTGCCATATGTTTCCCTTAGACGTACAGTATGAGGGTATAGCTTGATTGTATGTACAGAACATTCCTTCTCTTATATGTATACATATGGGTGGGAGCTGCCATATTGTTTCCCTTAGACAGTACAGTATGAGGGTATAGATTATTGTATGTGTACAGAACATTCCTTCTCTGTATATTATATTTATACATATGGGTGGGAGCTGCCATATTGTTCCCTTAGAAAGTACAGTATGAGGGTACAGTTATTGGATGTACAGAACATTTCTTCTCTGTATATTTATACATATGGGTGGGAGCTGCCATATTGTTTCCCTTAGACAGTACAGTATGAGGGTATAGCTTATTGTATGTACAGAACATTCTTCTCTGTATATTTATAATAAGGGTGGGAGCTGCCATATGTTTCCCTTGACAGTACAGTATGAGGGTATAGCTTATTTATGTACGAACATTCCTTCTCTGATATATTTATACATATGGGTGGAGCTGCCATATTGTTTCCCTTAGACAGTACAGTAGAGGGTATAGCTTATTGTATGTACAGAACATTCCTTCTCTGTATATTTATCATATGAGTGGGAGCTGCCATATTGTTTCCTTAGACAGTACAGTATGAGGGTATGCTTATTGTGTGTACAGAACATCTCCTTCTCTGTATATTTATTTTATACATATGGGGGAGCTGCCATATTGTTTCCCTTAGACAGTACAGTATGGGGTATAGCTTATTGTATGTACAGAACTTCTTCCTGTCTTATATTTATACATATGGGTGGGAGCTGCCATAGTGTTTCCCTTAGACAGTACAGTATGAGGGTTGCTTATTGTATGTACAGAACATTCTCTCTTATATTTATATTTATACATATGGGTGGGAGCTGCCATATGTTTCCCTTAGACAGTACAGTATGAGGGTATAGCTATTGTGTACAGAACATTCCTTCTCTGTATATTTATACATATGGGTGGGAGCTGCCATATTGTTTCCCTTAGACAGTACATATGAGGGTATAGCTATTGTGTGTACAGAACATCCTTTCTGTATATTTATACATATGGGTGGGAGCTGCCATATTGTTTCCCTTAGACAGTACAGTATGAGGGTATAGTTATTGTATGTACAGAACATTCCTTCTCTGTATATTTATATTTATACATATGGGTGGGAGCTGCCATATTGTTCCCTTAGACAGTACAGTATGAGGGTATAGCTTATTGTGTGTACAGAAACATTCCTTCTCTGTATATTATACATAGGGTGGGAGCTGCCATATTGTTTCCCTTGACAGTACAGTATGAGGGTATAGATATGTGTGTACAGAACATTCCTTCTCGTATTTATACATATGGGTGGGAGCTGCATATTGTTTCCCTTAGACAGTACAGTATGAGGATATAGATTATTGTGTGTACAGAAATTCCTTCTCTGTATATTTATACATATGGGTTGGAGCTGCATATTGTTTTCCCTTAGACAGTACAGTATGAGGGTATAGCTTATTGTATGTCAGAACTTCCTTCTCTGTATTTATACATATGGGTGGGAGCTGCCATAGTGTTTCCCTTAGACAGTACAGTATGAGGTAAGCTTATTGTATGTACAGAACATTCCTTCTTGTATATTTATACATATGGTGTTGGAGCTGGCATATTGTTTCCCTAGACAGTACAGTATGAGGGTATAGATTATTGTGTACAGAACATTCCTTCTCTGTATATTTATACATATGGGTTGGAGCTGCCATAGTTTCCCTAGACAGTACAGTATGAGGGTATAGATTATAGTATGTGGATAACATTACTTATCTATATTTTATACATATGGGGGGGAGCTGCCATATTGGTTACCCTAGAACTGGAGTATCAGGAGTGGTTAACTTTGGTATCTGTTGGTGGTTAAATGTATCCACTGGCAAAGTTGAATTAGGGGTTACAGGAAGTACAGGAGCCATGTCTTACAAAGCTGTTCTGTTTGTGCATACAGTACAGGTTTCGTCGGGACTGTTAGAAGCAATATAAAGGGTAATTTCCATATCTGTGGTTCCAGGCTCTGCTGATTTAATTGAAAGGGAGGAGGTAAGACATCGTCCTTTACTTCCTGTTCTTCAATTAAACTTAAAACCCCCAAACGTGGAGATACCGTTAACTCTGGTATTAGGGGTATAGACATGGTATTTGGGTGATTATTGTGGGTGGTTAACTCTGGTATTTGGGAGTGTAACTCTGTATTTAGGGGTGGTTATTAGGAAGTGTGGTTAACTCTGGTGTTAGGGGTAGTTAACTCTGGTATTTGGGTGGTTATTATGAAGGGTGGGTAACTGGTATTAGGGGTGTTTATTAGGGAGGGTGGGTAACTGTTATTAGGGAGGGTGGGTAACTGGTATTCAGGGTTGTTATTAGGGAGGGTGGGTAACTGGTATTAGGGGTGGTTATTAGGGAGGGTGGGGTAACTGGTATTCAGGATTGTATTAGGGAGGGTGGGTAACTGGTATTAGGGGAGGATAGGAGGGTGGTTAACTGTTATTAGGGTAGTTATTAGGGAGGGTGGGTAACTGTTATTTCAGGGTGGGTTATTAGGGAGGGTGGGTAACTGGTATTAGGGGTGGTTATTAGGGAGAGTGGGGTAACTGTTATTAGGGGTGGTTATTAGGGAGTGTGGGTAACTGGTATAAGGGGGGTATTAGGGAGGGTGGTTAACTGTTATAGGAGGGTGGTTAACTGTTATTAGGGAGGGGGTGGGTAACTGTTATTCAGGGTTGTTATTAGGGAGGGTGGGGAATTGGTATTAGGGGTGGTTATTTAGGGAGGGTGGGTAACTGTTATTAGGGGTGGTTATTAGGGAGTGTGGGTAACGTGTATTAGGGGTGTTTATTAGGGAGGGTGGGTAACTGGTATTAGGGGTGGTTATAGGGAGGGTGGTTAACTGGTATAAGGGTGTTTATTAGGGAGGGTGGGTAACTGTTATTAGGGGTGGTTATTGGGAGGGTGGGGGTAACTGGTATTCAGGGTTGTTATTAGGGAGTGTGGGTAACTGATATTGGGAGGGTGGGTAACTGGTATTAGGGGTGGTTATTAGGAGGGTGGGTAACTGTATTAGGGGGGGTTATTAGGGAGGGTGGGTAACTGGTATTAGGGGTGGTTATTAGGGAGGGTGGGTAACTGGTATTAGGGGTGGTTTAGGGAGGGTGGTTAACTCTGGTATTGGGGGGGGTTAACTCTGGTATTGGGGGGGTTAACTCTGGTATTGGGGGGTTAACTCTGGTATTGGGGGGTTAACTCTGTTTGGGGGTAACTCTGGGTGGGGGGTTAACTCTGGTATTGGGGGGAGTTAACTCTGGTATTGGGGGTGGTTACCTGGTATTGGGGGTGGTTAACTCTGGTATTGGGGGAGTTAACTCTGGTGTTGGGGGTGGTTAACTCTGGTGTTGGGGGTGGTTAACTCTGGTGTTGGGGGTGGTTAACTCTGGTATTGGGGGTGGTTAACTCTGGTATTGGGGGGGTTAACTTTGGTATTGGGGGAGTTAACTCTGGTATTGGGGGAGTTAACTCTGGTATTGGGGGAGTTAACTCTGGTATTGGGGGGGTTAACTCTGGTATTGGGGGGGTTAACGCTGGTATTGGGGGTGTTAACTTGGTATTGGGGGGGTTAACTCTGGTATTGGGGGGGTTAACTCTGGTATTGGGGGGGTTAACTCTGGTATTGGGGGGGTTAACTCTGTATGGGGGGGTTTTTACTCTGGTATTGGGGGGGTTTACTCTGGTATTGGGGGGTTATCGCTGGTATTGGGGGGTTATCGCTGGTATTGGGTGGTTAACTCTGGTATTGGGGGGTTATCGCTGGTATTGGGGGGTTAACGCTGGTATTGGGGGGTTAACTCTGGTAGTGGGGTTGGGTAACTCTGGTATTGGGGGTGGTTAACTCTGGTATTGGGGGTGGTTAACTCTGGTATTGGGGGTGGTTAACTCTGGTATTGGGGTGGTTAACTCTGGTATTGGGGGGTTAACGCTGGTATTGGGGGGGTTAACGCTGGTATTGGGGGGTTAACGCTGGTATTGGGGGGGTTAACGCTGGTATTGGGGGGGTTAACGCTGGTATTTGGGGGGGTTAACGCTGGTATTGGGGGGTTAACGCTGGTATTGGGGGGGTTAACGCTGGTATGGGGGGGGTTAACGCTGGTATTGGGGGGGTTAATCTGGTATTGGGGGGGTTAACTCTGGTATTGGGGGTGGTTAACTCTGGTATTGGGGTGGTTAACTCTGGTATTGGGGGGTGATTAACTCTGGTATTGGGGGGTGATTAACTCTGGTATTGGGGGGTGATTAAACTCTGGTATTGGGGGGGTTAACTCTGGTATTGGGGGGGTTAACTTGGTATTGGGGGGGTTAACTCTGGTGTTGGTGGTGGTTACACTCGGTTGGGGGTGGTTAATTGGGGGTGGTTACCTGGTATGTGGGGTGGTTAATCTGGTGTGTTGGGGTGGTTAACTCTGGTGTGGGGGTGGTTACTCTGGTATTGGGGGTGGTTAACTCTGGTATTGGGGGTGGTTAATTGGGGGGGTTACCTGGTATGTGTGGTGTTGGGGGTGGTTAACTCTGGTGTTGGGGTGGTTAACTCTGGTATTGGGGGGTTGTGTATTAGGGAGGGTGGGTAACTCTGGTATTGGGATGGGTAACTCTGGTATTGGGGGGTTATTAGGGAGAGAGTGGTTGACTGGTATTGGTGATGGGTATCGAGGGGGTTTGGTATTGGGGTGGTTATTAGGGAGAGAGTGGTTGACTGGTATTTGTGATGGGTATCGAGGGGGTTGGTATTGGGGGTGGTTATTAGGGAGAGAGTGGTTGACTGGTATTTGTGATGGGTATCGAGGGGGTTTGGTATTGGGGGTGGTTATTAGGGAGAGAGTGGTTGACTGGTATTTGTGATGGATATCGAGGGGTTTGGTATTGAGGGTGGTTATTAGGGAGAGAGTGGTTGACTGTATTTGTGATGGATATCGAGGGGGTTGGTATTGGGGGGGTTATTAGGGAGAGAGTTGGTTGACTGGTATTTGTGATGGGTATCGAGGGGGTTTGGTATTGGGGGTGGTTATTAGGGAGAGTGTGGTTGATTGGTATTTGTGATGGTATACGAGGGGGTTTTTAGTGGGGGTGGTTATTAGGGAGAGAGTGGTTGACTGGTATTTGTGATGGATATCGAGGGGGTTTGGTATTGGGGTGGTTATTAGGGAGAGAGTGGTTGACTGGTATTTGTGATGGATATCGAGGGGGTTTGGTATTGGGGGTGGTTATTAGAGAGAGAGTGGTTGACTGGTATTTGTGATGGATATCGAGGGGTTTGGTTTGGGGGTGGTTATTAGAGAGAGAGTGGTTGACTGGTATTGTGATGATATCGAGGGGGTTTGGTATTGGGGGGGTTATTAGGGAGAGAGTGGTTGACTGGTATTTGTGATGGATATCGAGGGGGTTTGGTATTGGGGGTGGTTATTAGGGAGAGAGAGGTTGACTGGTATTTGTGATGGATATCGAGGGGTTTGGTTTGGGGGTGGTTATTAGGGAGAGAGAGGTTGACGGTATTTGTGATGGTATATCGAGGGGTTTGGTATTGGGGTGGTTATTAGGGAGAGAGTGTTGACTGGTATTTGTGATGGATATCGAGGGGGTTTGGTATTGGGGTGGTTATTAGGGAGAGAGTGGTTGACTGGTATTTGTGATGGATATCGAGGGGGTTTGGTATTGGGGGGTGGTTATTAGGGGAGAGTGGTTGACTGGTATTTGTGAGGATATCGAGGGGGTTTGGTATGGGGTGGTTATTAGGGAGAGAGTGGTGACTGGTTTTGTGATGGATATCGAGGGGGTTTGGTATGAGGGTGGTTATAGGAAGAGAGTGGTTGACGGGTATTTGTGATGGATATCGAGGGGGTTTGGTATTGGGGGTGGTTATAGGGAGGAGAGTGGTTGACTGGTATTTGTGATGGGTATCGAGGGGGTTTGGTATTGGGGTGGTTATTAGGGAGAGAGTGGTTGACTGGTATTTGTGATGGATATCGAGGGGGGTTTGGTATTGGGGTGGTTATTAGGGAGGAGAGTGGTTGACTGGGATTTGTGATGGATATCGAGGGGGTTTGGTATTGGGGTGGTTAGGGGTTATAGGAGGAGAGTGGTTGACTGGTATTTGTGATGGATATCGAGGGGGTTTGGTATGTGGTGGTTATTAGGGAGAGAGTGGGTGACTGGTATTTGTGATGGATATCGAGGGGGTTTGGTATTGGGGTGGGTTATTAGGGAGAGAGTGGTTGACTGGTATTTGTGATGGGTATCGAGGGGGTTTGGTATTGAGGGTGGGTTAGGAGAGGAGAGGTTGACTGGTATTGTGAGGGTATCGAGGGGGTTTGGTTATTGAGGGTGGTGTATTAGGGAGAAGAGGTTGACTGGTATTTGTGAGGGAATCGAGGGGGTTTGGTATTGAGGGTGGTATTAGGGAGAGAGAGGTTGACTGTATTGTGATGGGTATCGAGGGGGTTTTGGTATTGAGGGTGGTTATTAGGGAGAGAAGGTTGACTGGTATTTGGATGGATACGAGGGGGTTGGGTATTGAGGGTGGTTATTAGGGAGAGAGAGGTTGACTGGTATTTTGTGTGGGTATCGAGGGGTTTGGTATTGAGGGTGGTTATTAGGGAGAGAGAGGTTGGACTGGTATTTTGTGATGGATATCGAGGGGGTTGGTTAGAGGGTGGGTGGTTATATAGGGAGAGAGAGGTTGACTGGTATTTGTGATGGGGATCGAGGGGTTTGGTATTGAGGGTGGTTTTAGGGAGAGATGGTTGACTGGTATTTGTGATGGGGTATCGAGGGGGTTGGTATTGAGGGTGGTTATTAGGGAGAGAGGGTTGACTGGTATTTGTGATGGGGTATCGAGGGGGTTGGGATTGAGGGTGGTTATTAGGGAGAGAGAGGTTGACTGGTATTTGTGATGGGTATCGAGGGGGTTTGGTATTGAGGGTGGTTATAGGGAGAGAGTGGTTGAACTGGTATTGTGATGGGTATAGGGGGTTTGGTTTGAGGGTGGTTTTAGGGAGAGAGATGGTTGACTGGTATTTGTGATGGATATCGAGGGGGTTTGGTATTGGGGTGGTGGTGGTTATTAGGGGGAAGAGTGGTTGACTGGTATTGTGATGGGTATCGAGGGGGTTGGTATTATTGAGGGTGGTTATGGGAGGAGAGGAGTTGACTGGTATTTGTGATGGGTATCGAGGGGTTTGGTATTGGGGGTGGTTATTAGGAGAGAGTGGTTGACTGGTATTTGTGATGGATATCGAGGGGGTTTGGTATTGAGGGTGGTTATTAGGGAGAGAGGGTTGATGGTATTTGTGATGGGTATCGAGGGGGTTTTTTGGTTTTTGGTATTGGGTGGTTATTAGGGAGAGAGTGGTTGACTGGTATTTGTGATGGATATCGAGGGGGTTTGTATTGGGGTGGTTATTAGGGAGAGAGAGAGGTTGATGGTATTTGTGATGGGTATCGAGGGGGTTGGTATTGAGGGTGGTTATTAGGGGAGAGAGGTTGACTGGTATTTGTGATGGATATCGAGGGGGTTTGGTATTGGGTGGTTATTAGGGAGGAGAGTGGTTGACTGGGTTTGTGATGGGTGTATCGAGGGGGGTTTGGTATTGAGGGTGGTTATTAGGGAGAGAGTGGTTGACTGGTGTTGTGATGGGTATCGAGGGGGTTGGTATGGGGTGGTGATTAGGGAGAGGGTTGACTGGTATTTTGTGATGGGTATCGAGGGGGTTTGGTATTGAGGGTGGTTATTGGGAGAGAGTGGTTGAATGGTATTTGTGATGGAATCGAGGGGTGGTATGGGGGGGTTATTAAGGGAGAGAGGTTTGACTGGTATTTGTGAGGGTACGAGGGGGTTTGGTATTGGGGAGTCTGTGGGAGTTTATCCTTTTAGTTTGGGAATGAAATGTACGTTTGGCTCTTTACAAAATCCAGAGAAATGAACTTAGTAGATCAGCGTTTTCTTGGCAGAGTTTTGGTTGTTCCTAATCGGACCTCGGACTCATTTGTTTCATTTTCCCTGACCTTTTGGAAACTCGGGGACTAGAACTGTTTAACTTCCTTCTGCAGTTGCCGATTACAGCCCAGCGCTGGCCTGCCAGTCAACCTTAGGAATCCTGCGGGGTACTCTGTGCTGTGATTCAGACAATAAACCATAAGACCATCTAGGAGAGTTTATTTTACCTGCCATGTTCCTTTAAAGAGTTCAGTATCATTGTGGGGGACATCCGGTAACAAAACTAGATAAAACAAATTATCACCATCTGAAATACCAAAATCTGTGTGTGACAGTCACGTGATGGAGAACCAAACACCTTTCTACACCATGGACACAAGGTACCATATTCTGTCTACATAATTGATATACAAATAGTTACCATGTACACAAGGTACCATATTCTGTCTACATCATCTGATATACAAAAGTTACCCATGTACACAAGGTACCATATTCGCTTCATCATCTGATATACAATAGTACCATGTACACAAGGTACATATTCTGTCTTACATCATCTGATAAAAATAGGTTAACCATGTACACAGGGTACCATATTCTGTGCTTACATCATCTGATATACAAATAGTTAACCATGTACACAAGGTACCATATTCTGTCTTACATCATCTGATATACAAATAGTTAACCATGTACACAAGGTACCATATTCTGTCTTACATCATCTGATATACAAATAGTTAACCGTAACAACGGTCCATATTCTGTCTTACATCATCTGATATACAAATAGTTAACCATGTACACAAGGACAATATTCTGTCTTACATCATCTGATATACAAATAAGTTACCATGTACACAAGGTACCATATGTTACATCATTTGATATACAAATGTCCATGCAAACCTGTTCCCCCCCCCGCCTTATGTTCTTAATATATGTTACAACTAGTACCATGTACACAAGGTACCATATCTCGTCCATTTCGATATAACAAAGTGTAACCAGTACACAAGGTAACATATCTGTCTTACAATCTGATATACAAATAGTTACCATGTACACAAGGTACCCATATCTGTCTCACATCATGATATAAAAATAGTTACCCATGTACACAAGGTACCAGTCTGTCACATACATCTGATATACAAATAGTTCACCAGTACACAAGGTCAATATTCTGTCTTACACTCATCTGATATACAAATAGTTAACATGGTACAAAAGGTACCATATTCTTCTAATCATCTGATATACAATAGGTAACCATGTACAACAAGTACCTATTCTGTCTTACATCATCTGATATACAAATAGTGAACCATACACATCTAGGGTTACATATTCTTGTTTACATATCTGGATAATACAATAGTTACCCATGTACACAAGGGACTTCTCTGTATATTTATACATATGGGTGGGAGCTGCCATATTGTTTCCCTTAGACAGTACAGTATGAGGGTATAGCTTATTGTATGTACAGAACATTCCTTCTCTGTATATTTATATTTATGGGTGGGAGCTGCCATATTGTTTCCCTTAGACAGTACGGTATGAGGGTATAGCTTATTGTGTACAGAACATTCCTTCTCTGTATATTTATACATATGGGTGGGAGCTGCCATATTGTTTCCCTTAGACAGTACAGTATGAGGGTATAGCTTATTGTGTGTACAGAACATTTCTTCTCTGTATATTTATACATATGGGTGGGAGCTGCCATAGTGTTTCCCTTAGACAGTCAGTATGAAGGGTATAGCTTATTGTATGTAAGAACATTCTTCTCTGTATATTTATACATATGGGGTGGGAGCTGCCATAGTTGTTTCCCTTAGACAGTACAGTATAGGGTATAGCTTTTGTATCAAACATTCTTCTCTGTATATTTATGGGTGGTAGCTGCCATATGTTTTCCCTTAAACAGTACAGATGAGGTATAGCTTATTGGTGTACGAACATTCCTCTCTGTATATTTATCATATGGGTGGGAGCTGCCATATTGTTTCCTTCCCTTAGACAGTACGTATGAGGGTATAGCTTATTGTATGTACAGAACATTCCTTCTCTGTAATATTTATACATATGGGTGGGAGCTGCCATATTGTTTTCCCTTAGACAGTACAGTAATGTATAGCTTTATTGTGTGTACAGAACATTCTTCTCTGTATATTTATACATATGGGGTGAGCTGCCATATGTTTCCTTAGACAGTACAGTATGAGGTATCGCTTATTGTATGTTACAGAACATTCCTCTCTGTTATTTATACATATGGTGGGAGCTGCCATATTGTTTCCTTAGACAGTACATTATGAGGGTATAGCTTATTTAGGTGTACGACATTCCTTCTCTGTATATTTATACATATGGTGGGGAGCTGCCATATTGTTCCCTTAGACAGTACAGTATGAGGGTATAGCTTATTGTGTTACAGAACATTCCTTCTCTGTATATTATATTTACATATGGGTGGGAGCTGCCATATGTGTTTCCCTTAGACAGTACAGTAGAGGGTAATAGCTTATGTGTATAGAAACATTCCTTCTCTGTATATTTATACATGTGGTGGAGCTGCCATATTGTTTCCCTTAGACAGTACATATGAGGGTATAGCTTATGTGTACAGAACATTCTTCTCTTATATTATACATAGGGGGTGGGAGCTGCCATATTGTTTTCCCTAGAAGTACGTAGAGGGTATATTTATTGTTGTACAGAACATTCCTTCTCGTTATTATTTTATACATGTGGAGCGCCATATTGTTTCCCTTAGACAGTACAGTATGAGGGTATAGTTATTGTTGTACAAACATTCCTTCTCTGTATATTTATACCATATGGTGGGAGCTGCCATATTGTTTCCCTTAGACAGTACAGTATGAGGGTATAGCTTATTGTGTACAGAACATTCCTTCTCTGTATATTATACATATGGGTGGGAGCTGCCATATTTTTTCCCTTAGACAGTACAGTATGAGGGTATAGCTTTGTGTGTACAGAACATTCCTCTCTTTCTCTATATATTTATACATATGGGTGGGAGCTGCCATATTGTTTCCCTTAGACAGTACAGTATGAGGGTATAGCTGTATTGTATGTACAGACATTCCTTCTCTGTATATTTATACATATGGTGGGAGCTGCCATATTGTTTCCCTTAGACAGTACAGTATGAGGGTATAGCTTTATTGTATGTACAGAACATTCTTTCTGATATTTAATACCTATGGTGGGAGCGCCATATTGTTTCCCTTAGACAGTACATGTATGAGGGTATAGCTTTGTATGTACAGAACATTCTCTTCTCTTAGAATATATACATTTGGGTGGGAGCTGCCATATTGTTTCCCTTAGACAGTACAGTATGAGGGTATAGTTATTGTTGTACAGACATTCCTTCTCTGTATATTTATATTAACATAGGGTGGGAGCTGCCATATTTTTCCCTTAGACAGTACAGTATGAGGGTATAGCTTTTGTTGTACAAACATTCCTTCTCTGTAGATTATATTTATACAATGGGTGGGAGCTGCCATATTGTTTCCCTTAGACGTACAGTATGAGGGTATAGCTTATGTATGTTACAGAACATTCCCTCTGTATATTTATACATATGGGTTGGAGCTGCCATATTGTTTCCCTTAGACAGTACAGTATGAGGGTATAGCTTTATTGTATGTACAGAACATTCCTTCTCTGTATATTTATACATATGGGTGGGAGCTGCCATATTGTTTCCCTTAGCACAGTACAGTTGAGTATAGCTTTTGTATGTACAGAACATTCCTTCTCTTATATATTATACATATGGGTGGGAAGCTGCCATATTGTTTCCCTTAGACAGTACAGTTATGAGGGTATAGTTATTGTATGTACAGAACATATCCTTCTCTGTATATTTATATTATACTGGGTGGGAGCTGCCATATTGTTTCCCTTAGACAGTACAGTATGAGGGGACAGCTTATTTATGTACGAGAACATTTCTTCTCTTGTATATTTATACATATGGTGGAGCTGCCATATTGTTTCCCTTAGACAGTACAGTATGAGGTATGCTTATTGTATGTACGAACTTCCTTCTCTGTATATTTTATTACATATGGTGGGAGCTGCATATTGTTTCCCTTAGACAGTACAGTATGAGGTATAGCTTATTTGTATGTACAGAACATTCCTTCTCTGTATATTTATACATATGGGTGGGCTGCCCTATTGTTTCCCTTAGACAGTCACAGTATGAGGGTATGCTTATTGTTGTACAGAACATTCCTTCTCTGATATTTATACATATGGTGGGAGCTGCCATATTGTTTCCCTGTAGACAGTACAGTATGAGGGTCTAGCTTATTGTGGTGTACAGAAATTCCTTCTCTGTATCATTTTATACATATGGGTGGGAGCTGCCATATTGTTTCCCTAGACAGTACAGTATGAGGTTATAGTTATTGTTGTACAGAACATTCCTTCTTATATTTATATTATACAGTATGGGTGGGAGCTGCCATATGTTTCCTTAGACAGTACAGTATGAGGTATAGCTTATGTATGTACAGAACATTCCTTCTCTGTATATTTTATAACATATGGGTGGGATGCTGCCATATTGTTTCCCTTAGACAGTACAGTATGAGGGTATAGCTTATTGTATGTACAGAACATTCTTCTCTGTATATTTATAACATATGGGTGGGAGCTGCCATATGTTCCCTTATACGTACAGTATGAGGGTATAGCTTATTGTGTGTACAGAACATTCCTTCTCTGTATATTTATACATATGGGTGGGAGCTGCCATATTGTTTCCCTTAGACAGTACAGTATGAGGTATAAGCTTATTTGTGTACAGAACATTCCTTCTCTGTATATTTATTATACTGGTTGGGCAGCTGCCATATTGGTTTCCCTTAGACACATATGAGGTAATAGCTTATTGTATGTGTACAGAAATTCCTTCTCTGTATATTTATACATATGGTGGGAGACTGCCATATTGTTCCCTTAGACAGTACAGTATGAGGTTATAGATTATTGTGTGTACAGAAAATTCCTTCTCTGTATTTATACATTGGGTGGGAGCTGCCATATTGTTTCCCTTAGACAGTACAGTATGAGGAAATAAGTATTGTGTGTACAGAACATTCCTTCTCTGTATATTTATACATATGGGTTGGAGCTGCCATATTGTTTTCCCTTAGACAGTACAGTATGAGGTATAGCTTATTGTAGGTACAGAACATTCTTCTCTGTATATTATCCATATGGGTGGGAGCTGCCAGTATGTTTCCCTTAGACTACAGAATGAGGGTATATCTTATTGTGTGTACAGAACATTCCTTCTCTGTATATTTATACATATGGGTTGGAGCTGCCATATTGTTTCCCTTAGACAGTACAGTATGAGGGTATAGATTATAGTATGTGCATAACATTACTTATCTATATATTTATACATATGGGGGGGAGCTGCCATATTGGTTACCCTAGAACTGGAGTATCAGGAGTGGTTAACTTTGGTATTTCGGGTGGTTAAATGTTATCTCCACTGGCAAAGTTGAATTAGGGGTTACAGGAAGTACAGGAGCCATGTCTTACAAAGCTTGTTCTGTTTGTGCATACAGTACAGGTTTCGTCGGGACCTGTTAGAAGCAATATAACGGGTAATTTCCATATCTGTGTTCCAGGCTCCTGCTGATTTAATTGAACGGGAGGTAAGACATCGCTCCTTTACTTCCTGTTCTTCAATTAAACTTAAAACCCCCAAACAGTGGAGATACCTGTTAACTCTGGTATTAGGGGTATAGACATTGGTATTTTGGGTGATTATTGTGGTGGTTAACTCTGGTATTTGGGAGGTTTTAACTCTGTTATTAGGGGTGGTTATTAGGAAGTGTGGTTAACTCTGGTGTTAGGGGTAGTTAACTCTGGTATTTGGGGTGGTTATTATGAAGGGTGGGTAACTGGTATTAGGGGTGTTTATTAGGGAGGGTGGGTAACTGTTATTAGGGAGGGTGGGTAACTGGTATTCAGGGTTGTTATTAGGGAGGGTGGGTAACTGGTATTAGGGGTGGTTATTAGGGAGGGTGGGTAACTGGTATTAGGGTAGTTTATTTAGGGAGGTGTTAACTGTTATTAGGGGTAGTTAGTGGCGAGGTGGGTAACTGTTTCTCAGTGGGGTTATAGGGAGGGTGGGTACTGGTATTAGGGTGGTTATATACTGGGAGAGGGGGTAACTGTTATTAGGGTGGTATTAGGAGGTGTGGGTACTGGAATGAAAAAAAAAGGGGTGGTTATTAGGGAGGGTGGTTAAACTGTTATTAAGGAGGTGGTTAACTTTATTAGGGAGGGGCGTAAATGTTATTCAGGTGGGTATTAGGGAGGGTGGTAATGTATAGTTTAGGTGGTCTTATGGAGGGTGGGTAACTGTTATTAGGGGGGGTTATAGGGAGTGTGGGTAACTGGTATTAGGGGTGTTTATTAAGGGGAGGGTGGTAACTGGTATTGGGGGTGTTATTAGGGAGGGTGGTAACTTGGTATTAAGCCGGTGTGTATTTAGGGAGGGTGGGTAACTGTTATTAGGGGTGGTTATTTAGGGAGGGTGGGTAACTGGTATTCCAGGTTGTTATTCGGGGTGTGGGTAACGATATGGGAGGGTGGGTACTGGTATAGGGTGGTTATTAGGGGGGGGTAACTGGTATTAGGGGGTTATTTTAGGGAAGGGATGGTTGTAACTCGGTAATTTAGGGTGTGTTATTAGGGAGGGTGGTACTGAGTAGGGTGTGTATTAGTGGGGGTGATTACTCTGGTATTGGGGGTTAACTGGTTTGGGGTTAACTCTGGTATTGGGGGGGTTAATCTTGGATTGGGGGGGTTAACTCTGGTATTTGGGGTACTTCTGTATGGGTTCACTCTGTATTGGGGGGTTAACTCTGGTATTGGGGGGAGTTAACTCTGGTATTGGGGGTGGTTACCTGGTATTGGGGGTGGTTAACTCTGGTATTGGGGAGTTAACTTGGTGTTGTTGGTGGGGGTTAACTCTGTGTGTTGGGGGTGGTTAACTCTGGTGTTGGGGTGGTGTTAACTCTGGTATTGGGGGATGGTTAAATCTGGTTATTGGGGGTTAAACTCTGGTATGGGGAGTTAACTCTGTATTGGGGAGTTAACTATGGGTATATGGGGAGTTAACTCTTGTATTGGGGGGTTAACTCTGGTATTGGGGGGGTTAACTTGGTAGTGTGATTGGTGGGGTGTAACTCTGGTATTGGGGGGTGTAACTATCTAGCTGGGTTACGCTGTGGGGGGGGTTGTTAACTTGGGTATTGTGGGCGGTTAACTCTGGTATTGGGGTGGGGTTTATCTTACTTGGGGGGGTTTACTCTGGTATTGGGGGGTTATCGCTGGTATTGGGGGTTATCGGGGTATTTGGTGTACTTGGTTTGGGTGGGTGTATCTCTGGTATTGGGGGTTACGCTGGTATTGGGGGGTTAACGGCATTGTGTCAACGCTGGTTTGGGGGGTGGTTAACTCTGGTGGATTGGGGGTTGGTAAGGGTGTAACCTGGTATTGGGGGGTGGTTAAACTCTGGTATTGGGGAGTGGTTAACTCTGATGGGCTGGTTTCTTGGGGTTGGTGTAACTCTGGTGGGGGGGATTTGGGGGGGTTAACGATGGTTATTGGGTGACGCTGTATTGGGGGGGTAACGCTGGTATTGGGGTTGGGTTAACGCTTGTATTGGGGGTGCTGGTAAAACAAATGGGTAAGCGTTATTGGGGGTTAAAATTAACGCTGGTAGTGGGGGGTTATTACGCTGGGATTGGGGGGGTACCTGATGGGGTGTCACGCTGGTATTGGGGGGTTTAACTCTGGTATTGGGGGGTGGTTTCACTAACTCTGGTTGTGGGGGGTAACTCTGGTATTGGGGTGGTTACTCTGGTATTGGGGTATTGGGTGATTAACTCGTGGTTATTGGGGGGTGAATTAACTACTGGTTTGGGGGGGTGATAAACTCTGGTATTGGGGGTGATTAACTCTGGTATTGGGGGGCACCGTATTTGGGGGGGTTACACTGTATTGGTGGGGGGTACTGTGTAACGTTGGTAGGTGGGGGGTAACTCTGGTGATTGGGGGTGTTAATCATGGTAATTGGGGGTAGGGTTCCTGGTATGTGGGGGGTTTGACTCTGTGTTGGCGGTGTTACTCTGGGTTGGGGGGGTTTACTCTGGTATTGGGGTGGTAACTCTGGTATTGGGGGTGGTTAATTGGGGTGTATACGGTAATGTGTGTTGTTGGGGGTGGTTTAACTCTGGTGTTTTGGGGTGGTTCACTTCTGGTACTTGCGGGGGTGGTTTATTAGGGAGGGTGGGTAACTCTGTATGGAGTGGGTACTCGGTATTTGGGGTGTTTATTAGGGAGAGAGTGGTTGACTGTATGTGGATGGGTATCGGGGGGTTGGTATTGGGGTGGTTATTGGGAAAGAGTGGTTGACGTTTGTTATGGGTATCGAGGGGTTTGGTATTGGTGGTGGTTATAGGGAGAGAGTGGTTACTGGTATTTCGTTATGGTATCTAGGGGGTTTGGTATTGGGGTGGTTTATTGGGAGAGATGGTTGACTGGTAATTGTGATTGATATCGAGGGTTTGGTATTGAGGGTGGTTATTAGGGAGAGAGAGGTTGACTGGTATTTGTGATGGATATCGAGGGGGTTTGGTATTGAGGGTGGTTATTAGGGAGAGAGTGGTTGACTGGTATTTGTGATGGATATCGAGGGGGTTTGGTATTGGGGGTGGTTATTAGGGAGGGAGTGGTTGACTGGTATTTGTGATGGGTATCGAGGGGGTTTGGTATTGAGGGTGGTTATTAGGGAGAGAGTGGTTGACTGGTATTTGTGATGGGTATCGAGGGGGTTTGGTATTGAGGGTGGTTATTAGGGAGAGAGTGGTTGACTGGTATTTGTGATGGATATCGAGGGGGTTTGGTATTGGGGGTGGTTATTAAGGAGAGAGAGGTTGACTGGTATTTGTGATGGGTATCGAGGGGGTTTGGTATTGGGGAGTCTTGTGGGATGTTTATCCTTTTAGTTTGGGAATGAAATGTACGTTTGGCTCTTTACAAATCCAGAGAAATGAAACTTATTAGATCAGCGTTTTCTTGGCAGCGTTTTGGTTGTTTCCTAATCGGCACCGTGACTCATTCTGCTTTCATTTTCCCTCTGACCTTTTGTGAAACTCGGGGACTAGAACTGTTTACTTCCTTCTGCAGTGCCGATTACAGCCCAGCGCTGGCCTGCCAGTCACCTTAGGAATCCTGCGGGGTACTCTGTGCTGTGATTCAGACAATAAACCATAAGACACACTAGGGAGAGTTTATTTTTACCTGCACTGTTCCTTTAAAGAGTTCAGTATCATTGTGGTGACATCCGGTAACAAACTAGATAAACACATTATCACCATCTGAAACCAAATCTGTGTGTGACAGTCACGTGATGGAGAAACCCAAACACCTTTCTACACCATGTACACAAGGTACCATATTCTGTCTTACATAATCTGATATACAAATAGTTACCCATGTACACAAGGTACCATATTCTGTCTTACATCATCTGATATACAAATAGTTACCCATGTACACAAGGTACCATATTCTGTCTTACATCATCTGATATACAAATAGTTAACCATGTACACAAGTACCATCTTCCTGTCTTGACATCATCTGATATTACAAATAGTTACCCATGTACACAAGGTACCATATTCTGTCTTACATCATCTGATATACAAATAGTTACCCAGGTACACAAGGTACCATATTCTGTCTCACATCTGATATACAAATAGTTACCATGTACACAAGGTACCATATTCTGTTCTTACATCACTGATATCAAATAGTTACCCTGTACACAAGGTACCATATTTGTCTTACATCATCTGATATCAAATAGTTAACCATGTTACACACAGGTACCATATTCTGTTCTACATCATCTGATATACAAATAGTTACCCATGTACCAAGGTACCATATTCTGTCTTACATCATCTGATATACAAATAGTTAACCATGTACACAAGTACCATATTCTGTCTACATCATCTGATATACAAATATAACCATGTACACAAGGTACCATATTCTGTTCTTACATCATCTGATATACAAATAGTTAACCATGTACACAAGGTACCATATCTGTCTACATCATCTGATATACAAATAGTTACCCATGTACACAGTACCATATTCTGTCTTACATCATCTGATATACAAATAGTTAACCATGTACACACAGGTACCATATTCTGTCTACATCATCGATATACAAATAGTTACCCATGTACACAAGGTACCATATTCTGTTCTTACATCATCTGATATACAAATAGTTAACCATGTACACAGGTACCATATTCTGTCTTACATCATCTGATTACAAATAGTTACCCATGTACACAAGGTACCATATTCTGTGTCTACATCATCTGATATACAAATAGTTACCATGTACACAAGGTACCATATTCTGTCTTACATCATCTGATATACAAATAGTTAACCATGTACACAAGGTACCATATTCTGTCTTACATCATCTGATATACAAATAGTTAACCATGTACACAAGGTACCATATTCTTTCTCACATCATCTGATATACAAATAGTTAACCATGTACACAGGTACCATATTCTCTTACATCATCTGATATCATAGTTACCCATGTACACAGGTACCTATTCTGTCTTACATCATCTGATATACAAATAGTTACCCATGTACACAGTACCAAATTCTGTTCTTACATCATCTGATATACAAATAGTTAACCAGGTACACAAGGTACCAATCTGTCTTACATCATCTGATATACACTTTTAACCATGTACACAAGGTACCATATTCTGTGTCTCACATCATCTGATATACAAATAGTTAACCATGTACACAAGGTACCATGTTCTGTCTTACATCATCTGATATACAAATAGTTAACCATGCATCCCGAGTTACTGCCCATTTCATTAAATTTCACCCGTGAAGTGTTAAAGGTTTGTGCTGTGACGTCCCTTTAATAGCGTGTTCTGTTGTTTGGTACCAAATTCTGCTTGCAGGGAATGGAAATGCTCCCTGCTGGCGCGGCTGTGTCCAGATTTGTTTGTTAGAGAGTTGAATTGGTTTTCGGAAGTGGTGGGATTTGCCACGTGGATCGCTATGGATACTAAACATACAGTATTTATTCTATTAAACCATTCACAGAATAATAAACGTCACAATGACTGATCCCTTTAAATGGACAGTGCACTGGGCCGGAAGTTACTAGTAAAGATGATCAGACTAATTGCAGATATTTATAGTTTAGTATTTCTACATCCATGGGATGATCCCTAGACCTTAATCGGTAATACGGGGTCTTTTCAGGACTTTGCCCTCACGCTGCATTTTGGTTGTTTTTATTGTGACGACCCGATGGAAACCCCCAGACAATTCACATCACAGCCTGTTCATAAGAATAAATGTGACTGTCACATGTTCAGATGTGGAGTAAAAACATTGTCACATGGTTCACCCCATCCTTCCCTCTCTATGGAAATGTCACTAATGCACTGATGGCCACCTACCATGGCCCTGTTTGTCTGATAGGCGGAATCCTCTATCACCCAAATAGCAGTGCTGTGGAGCTTGTACACACCAATTACTGCATTACTATCGATAGTTGTATCTGTCCCCTGGCAGCGTTTATAGAGAGAACTGTTTGCTCTGCTTGGGACGTGCTGTTTGCTGTCTCTATGTAATACAATGGGGTAAATTGTCTCGCAGGCTGTGATGGGGAAAGGGCCAATAGTGGGGACCATGGACATCCCCAAATTAAAGGTCCAGTAAAACTAAAACATGAAAGTTTTTGTTGGTACTAATGCACCATGGGAAATAAAGTTTTGGTTTGTGTGTGGCAGGTGTCCGAGCTATGGAGATCACGTTCCATTGAAAATAAAGGTGTAAATCCATATCAGAGTGAAATGATTAGGCTGCCCCAGTAACCCCAACGCATCAATGGTGTGTTAATGGACACAGTACAGGGAATATGGGAGGCCATTAGAAGGCTGCCCTCCTATTCTGTGATTAAAACTTAACACAGTGGGCGGTGCTCCTGGACTGCCCAATCAGAGCACTGGTTTAGTGTTAGGTTTGTGTCCATAGGGTTAATGGTGATTAAAGGAGAACTAAACTCAAATTTTGACACTCCACAATGTGAACGTATCCCCTCTAAAAACCTTGTATTTAGACTGTAAAATAGCAATTCAGTAAATGGCATTAAAGTAAATGAAATAACTGTATGTACAGTGACTAGCCGCACCTCTGTCACATGGTCCCTGGCCTATTCTGTCCTGTAAAAGGATTGGCTAGAGGCTAATAGTGGGTGTGACCAACTGTAACAAGTTCCTGCAGTATCTTAGGACTGAGCATGTGCAAAGAACATAATGGTCAGTGACCACACTGTGTGATACTGGAAAACTGGGAAATAAAACACAAACTCCATGTTAGAAAGTTACATTTCTCAACAACTGTATTCTAATGAGAGGTGAGACCCTGATTACTGATTTTATATCCAGGAGATCTGCCTTCTAATTCAATGTTGTTCTGAGGCTTTAGTTGTCCTTTAACGTGGAGATGGGGATTATAGGGGTGCTGCCCTCTCTCTATTTTCAGGGCAGATTATTTATAATACAGCGGTGTTGTTATTGTCGTGGTGTGTGCTGTGTTAGTGCAGCGATTGGCACACACCAATAGAAGTGGATGGGCCCACGGCTGCCCTGTGCTGCGGCGATCACCGTTTTGGGTGCAAACCACATGCGCTGTGACGGTTACAGCAAAGGAATCGCATGGGTAGCGCTCGCGAATCTCATGACATTGCGTCGCGAATCGTGTGCGCTGCCTTGCTCTTAAGGTTACGGGTACACACGATCCGGCGAACAGGTGGTCGGGCCGAGAAATCTGCAGTGTTTTCATTGCTGGCGATTGGTCAGTACAAAAAGTGTGTGTGTGTGTGTACCCAACCTAAGGCCTGTAACTGGGAAGTGTACTGTCCTTTTAAACAGCCCCCCCCCGGAATAAAATGCAGTTCCCATGCCTGACCCGTCATTAACTCTTCGCCCCCAGCCTGTGTGAACAGAGGGAGGAATAAAGGGGAAGTGGTTTGTGCACAATAAATTCCTGTTCAGTAATCGGCCAATCCGGCTTCTCCTTTCCTTGTGTTGCCGTGTGACAGTAATCTGCCTGGCAACATGGCATGTTCTGACCCGAAGTAACCCCACCTTCTTGTCTGGGCTGCAGTGTCTTCTCTGTTGGGCGGTGATGTTTCCCTGACAGACTGGAGCATGCAGCACCGTGCTGGTCTATTGACTGTGTGACTGGGAGGGAACATGTGATCTCAGTGCCGGCCCTGCGGATTACATGTGTTTATCCTCCAGCACATCACACACATTCACCATACAAGCACAGAGCCTGGTTAATGGAGCCGCAATATCCACTGATCACTTCCCAGGCACCGTAGAAGCACATGGATCCTTTCCTCTCGGCCAACACACCGGTGGATAAGCACAAAGCCTGATCTTCTGTAGCTTTCAATGTCCGGCACTAAGCTCCATGGTGCCTCCCTGGTCCGATAACTAGACAAGCACAAAGATTCAATTCTCAGCATTGCTTCCCTTAGAAAGAGCAGTGCACACTGGGACGGTGTGATGGGGAAGGCTGGAGTGTACATACAGGTATGTGGGGAGCAATGTCCCTTTAAATACTCTTCCCTCTGGGTTTAATGTTGCTGTAGCATGAAATGGACATTTAGGTGGTTGTTGTAATGTTCACATTGGTACCGGTTCCATTTCTTTGGTTTCCAGCCCTTGTGTCAGGGTATTAAACCTCACTGCAGTGCCAGTTATTATGGGATTCCCATGTAATCTGTGTGTGCTGGATTCCCATGTAATCTGTGTGTGCTGGATTCCCATGTAATCTGTGTGTGCTGGATTCCCATGTAATCTGTGTGTGCTGTATTCCCATGTAATCTGTGTGTGCTGTATTCCCATGTAATCTGTGTGTGCTGGATTCCCATGTAATCTGTGTGTGTGGATTCCCATGTAATCTGTGTGTGCTGGATTCCCATGTAATCTGTGTGTGCTGGATTCCCATGTAATCGTGTGTGCTGGATTCCCATGTAATCTGTGTGTGCTGGATTCCCATGTAATCTGTGTGTGCTGGTTCCCTTTATCTGTGTGTGCTGGATTCCCATGTAATCTGTGTGTGCTGGATTCCCATGTAATCTGTGTGTGCTGGATTCCATGTAATGTGTGTGCTGGATTCCCATGTAATCTGTGTGTGCTGGATTCCCATGTAATCTGTGTGTGCTGGATTCCCATGTAATCTGTGTGTGCTGGATTCCCATGTAATCTGTGTTGTTTGCTGTATTCCCTTGTAATCTGTGTGTGCTGATTCCATGTAATCTGTGTGTGCTGGATTCCCATGTAATCTGTGTGCTGTATCCCAGTTAATCTGTGTGTGCTGATTCCCATGTAATCTGTGGTGCGTATTCCTTGAATCTGTGGTGTCTGGATTCCCATGTAATCTGTGTGTGCTGGATTCCCATGTAATCTGTGTGTGCTGTCCATGTATCTGTGTTCTGATTCCCATGTAATCTGTGTGTGCTGGATTCCCATGTATCGGTGTGTGCTGGATTCCCATGTAATCTGTGTGTGCTGGATTCCCATGTAATCTGTGGTGCTGATTCCCATGTAATCTGTGTGTTCTGGATTCCCATGTAATCTGTGTGTGCTGGATCCCATGTAATCTGTGTGTGCTGATTCCCATTTATCTGTGTGTGCTGGATTCCCATGTAATCTGTGTGTGCTGGATTCCCATGTAATCTGTGTGTGCTGTTTCCCATTAATCTGTGTGTGCGGTATTCCCATGTATCTGTTGTGTGCTGGATTCCCATGTAATCTTGTGTGTGCTGTATTACCTGTAATCTGTGTGTGCTGGATTCCCATGTAATCTTGGGTGCTGGATTCCCATTAATCGGTGTGTGGGATTCCCATGTAATCTGTGTGTGCTGGATTCCCATGTAATCTGTGTGTGCTGGATTCCCATGTTATCTGTGTGTGCTGGATTCCCAGGTAATCTGTGTGTGCTGGATTCCCAGGTAATCTGTGTGTGCTGGATTCCCATGTAATCTGTGTGTGCTGGATTCCCATGTAATCTGTGTGTGCTGGATTCCCATGTAATCTGTGTGTGCTGGATTCCCATGTAATCTGTGTGTGCTGGATTCCCATGTAATCTGTGTGTGCTGATTCCCATGAATCTGTGTGTGCTGGATTCCCATGTAATCTGTGTGTGCTGGATTCCCATGTAATCTTTGTGTGCTGATTCCCATGTAATCTGTGTGTGTGCCTGTATTCCCATTTATCTGTGTGTGCTGTATTCCCATGTAATCTGTGTGTGCTGGATCCCATGTAATCTTGTGTGGCTGTATTACCTTGTATCTGTGTTGTGGATTCCCATGTAATCTATGTGTGCTGGATTTCCATGTAATCTGTGTGTGCTGGATTCCCATGTAATCTGTGTGTGCTGGATTCCCATGTAATCTGTGTGTGCTGGATTCCCATGTTATCTGTGTGTGCTGGATTCCCAGGTAATCTGTGTGTGCTGGATTCCCAGGTAATCTGTGTGTGCTGGATTCCCATGTATCTGTGTGTGCTGGATTCCCAGGTAACTGGTGTGCTGGATTCCCATGTAATCTGTGTGGGCTGATTCCCATGTATCTGTGTGTACTGGATTCCCATGTAATCTGTGTGTGCTGGATTCCCATGTAATCTGTGTGTGCTGGATTCCCATGTAATCTGTGTGTGCTGGATTCCCATGTAATCTGTGTGTGCTGGATTCCCATGTAATCTGTGTGTGCTGGATTCCCATGTAGTCTGTGTGTGCTGGATTCCCATGTAATCTGTGTGTGCTGTATTCCCTTGTAATCCTGTGTGCTGTATTCCCTTGTAATCCTGTGGGTGCTGATTCCCATGTATATCTGTGTGTGCTGTGTTCCCTTATAATCCTGTGGGTGCTGTGTTCCCTTATAATCCTGTGGGTGCTGGATTCCCTTGTAATCTGTGTGTGCTGGATTCCCATGTAATCTGTGTTGTGCTGGATTCCCTTGTAATCCTGTGTGTGCTGGATTCCCTTGTAATCCTGTGTGGCTGGATTCCCTTGTAATCCTGTGTGTGCTGTATCCCCTTGTAATCCTGTGGGTGCTGTATTCCCTTGTAATCCTGTGGGTGCTGTATTCCCATAAATCTGTGTGTGCTGTATTCCCATGTATCTGTGTGTGGCTGTGTTCCCATGTAATCTGTGTGTGCTGTGTTCCCATGTAATCTGTGTGTGCTGTGTTTCCCTTGTAATCCTGGTGTGCTGTGTTCCCTTGTAATCCTGTGTGTGCTGTGTTCCCTTGTAATCCTGTGGTGTGCTGAGTTCCCATGTAATCTGTGTGTGCTGAATTCCATGTAATCTGTGTGTGCTGTATTCTGTAATCCTGTGTGTGCTGTGTTCCCTTGTAATCCGTGTGTTGCTGTATTCCCCTGTAATCCTGTGTGTGCTGTATTCCCTTGTAATCCTGTGTGTGCTGTATTCCCTTGTAATCCTGTGTGTGCTGTATTCCCTTGTAATCCTGTGTGTGCTGAATCCCATGTAATCCTGTGTGTGCTGTATTCCCTTGTAATCCTGTGTGTGCTGTATTCCCTTGTAATCCTGTGTGTGCTGTATTCCCCTGTAATCTGTGGGTGCTGTATTCCCCTGTAATCCTGTGGGTGCTGTATTCCCTTGTAATCCTGTGTGTGCTGTATTCCCTTGTAATCCTGTGGGTGCTGTATTCCCTTGTAATCCTGTGGGTGCTGTATTCCCTTGTAATCCTGTGGGTGCTGTATTCCCTTGTAATCCTGTGGGTGCTGAATTCCCATGTAATCCTGTGTGTGCTGTATTCCCATGTAATCCTGTGTGTGCTGTATTCCCTTGTAATCCTGTGTGTGCTGTATTCCCTGTAATCCTGTGTGTGCTGTATTCCCTTGTAATCCTGTGTTGCTGTATTCCCTTGTAATCCTGTGGGTGCTGATTCCCATGTATCCGTGTGTGCTGGATTCCCATGTAATCCGTGTGTGCTGTATTCCCATGTAATCCTGTGTGTGCTGAATTCCCTTGTAATCCTGTGGGTGCTGTATTCCCTTGTAATCCTGTGTGTGCTGGATTCCCTTGTAATCTGTGTGTCCTGGATTCCCTTGTATCTGTGTGTGGGATTCCTTGTAATCTGTGTGTTGTATCCCATGTAATCCTGTGTGTGCTGTATTCCCATGTAATCCTGTGTGTGCTGTATTCCCATGTAATCTGTGTGTGCTGTATCCCTTGTATCCTGTGTGTGATGTAATCCTGTGTGTGCTGTTTCCATGTACTCCGTTTGTGCTGTATCCCATGTAATCCTGTGTGTGCTGTATTCCCATGTAATCTAATTTTGCCCAAACCAATCAGATCTTATTTACCATTTGAAAGCTAACATCTGATTGGTTGGGGCAAAATGAGCACCATTTTAAACGATAAGAACTTTTATTGAATCTCCCCGATAGTTCTTGTTGATCCAGGAATTCTTTCTGATGAATATGGGGAACCGCACCAACATTGTGCCTTCCTCTCATGCGTCTTACTTCCAAATTAGAGGGCATGTCCACCCTTTAAGCTAACATTGTGCCATATTATAGTTATTAATCCCCCTGCCCCAACCGCATTACTATTATAGCAAGAAAGTCCCCCGATCCTTACTTACCTTACCTCTCTCCTTCACCGCACAATCCCGGCCCTCTGCTTGCATAGAACTGCAAGCAGGGGCGGGACCGGCAGCCGCGTCCGTGATTGGCTGAAAGGCAGCCAATCACGGACGCGGCTGCGTAGTGCAGAACGGCGAAGGAGAGAAGTAGGTAAGTAATGATCGGGGACCTTTCTTGCTATAATAGTAATGCGGTTGGGGCTGGGGACCAATATCTATTACGGAGGGGAGACAGGAGGCAGTCCATATGGACTCTGCTATCCCCTGGTGGACAGTTTTTTGGACTTTGTGGGGGGATTACAGGAGAACCTTTTGGAGCTGGGATGTGAGGTAAGATTTTATTACACTACAGAGTGGGGCCAGTAATGGGGGATTATAGGTTTGGGGGTGGACATGCCCTTAAAAGTAGTGCAAGGAACCCACAACTACTGTCGTCATGGGTAGGGTATAAAGGTTGGACTAGATGGACGTATGTCTTTATACAACCTCCAATACTATGTTACTATGTAACTGCTATACAGACATTATGGGTAGGGTATAAAGGTTGGACTAGATGGCCGTAGTCTTTATACAACCCTCCATACTATGTTACTATGTAACTGTTATACAGACATTATGGTAGGGTAAAAGGTTGGACTAGATGGACGTATGTCTTTATACAACCTCCAATACTATGTTACTATGTAACTGTTATACAGACATTATGGGTAGGGTATAAGGTTGGACAGATGGACGTATGTCTTTATCCAACCTCAATACTATGTTACTATGTAACTGTTATACAACATTATGGGTAGGGTATAAAGGTTGGACTAAATGGACGTATGTCTTTATACAACCTCCAAGAATATGTTACTATGTAACTGTTAGACATTATGGGTAGGGTATAAAGGTTGGACTAGATGGACGTATGTCTTTATATAACCTCCAATACTATGTTACTATGTACCTGTTTACAGACATTATGGGTAGGGTATAAAGGTTGGACTAGATGACGTATGTCTTTATTCAACCTCCAATACTATGTTACTATGTAACTGTTATACAGACATTATGGGTAGGGTATAAAGGTCGGACTAATGGACGTATGTCTTTATACAACCTCCAATACTATGTTACTATGTAACTGTTATACAGACATTATGGGTAGGTATAAAGTCGGACTAATGGATGTATGTCTTTACAACCTCCAATACTATGTCACTATGTAACTGTTTACAGACTTATGGGTAGGGTATAAAGGTCGGACTAGATGGACGTATGTCTTATACAACCTCCAATACTATGTCACTATGTAACTGTTATACAGACATTATGGGTAGGTATAAAGGTTGGACTAATGGACGTAGTCTTTATCAACCTCCAAACTATGTTACTATGTAACTGTTATACAGACATTATGGGTAGGTATAAAGGTTGGACTAGATGGACGTATGTCTTTATCACACCTCCAATACTATGTTACTTGTAACTGTTATACAGACATTATGGGTAGGGTATAAAGGTTGGACTAGATGGACGTTGTCTTTTATACAACCTCCAATACTATGTTATTAGAACTGTTATACAGACATTATGGGTAGGGTATAAAGGTTGGACTAGATGGACGTATGTCTTTATACAACCTCAATACTATGTTACTATGTAACTGTTATACAGACATTATGGTTAGGGTATAAAGTTTGGACTAGACGGTCGGAGTCTTTATACAACCTCCAATACTATGTTACTATGTAACTGTTATACAACACATTATGGGTAGGGTAAAAGGTTGGACTAGATGGACGATGTCTTTATACACCTCCGATACTATGTTCTATGTAACTGTTATACAGACATTATGGGTCGGGTATAAAGGTTGGACTAGATGGATGGATGTCTTTTATACAACCTCCAATACTATGTTACTATGTAACTGTTATACACACATTATGGGTAGGGTATAAAGGTCGACTAGATGGACGTATGTCTTTATACAACCTCCGATACTATGTTACTATGTAACTGTTATACAACTTATGGGTAGGGTATAAGGTTGGACTAGATGGACTTATGTCTTTATACAACCTCCAATACTATGTTCCTAGTAACCTTTACAGACATTATGGGTAGGGTATAAAGGTTGGACTAGACGGACGTATGTCTTTATATAACCTCCAATACTATGTTACTATGTAACTGTTATACAGACATTATGGGTAGGGTATAAAGGTTGGACTAGACGGACGTATGTCTTTATACAACCTCCGATACTATGTTACTATGTAACCGTTCTACAGACATTATGGGTAGGGTATAAAGGTTGGACTAGATGGACGTATGTCTTTATAAAACCTCCAATACTATGTTCCTAGTAACTGTTATACAGACATTATGGCTAGGGTATAAAGGTTGGACTAGACAGATATATGTCTTTATACAACCTCCGATACTATGTTACTATGTAACCGTTCTACAGACATTATGGGTAGGGTATAAAGGTTGGACTGGATGGACGTATGTCTGTATACAACCACCGATACTATGTTACTGTGTAACCGTTATACAGACATTATGGGTAGGGTATAAAGGTTGGACTAGATGGACATATGTCTTTATACAACCTCGAATACTATTTTACTGTGTAACTGTTAGACAGACATTATGGGTAGGGTATAAAGGTTGGACTAGATGGACTATGTCTTTATACAACCTCCAGAATATGTTACTATGTAACTGTTAAGACATTATGGTAGGGTATAAAGGTTGGACTAGATGGACGTATGTCTTTATATACCTCCAATACTATGTTACTATGTAACTGTTATACAGACATTATGGGTAGGGTATAAGTTTGGACTAATGGACGTATGTCTTTATTCAACCTCCAATACTATTGTTACTATGTAACTGTTATACAGACATTATGGGTAGGGTATAAAGGTCGGACTAGATGGACGTATGTCTTTATAAACCTCCAATCTATGTTCTATGTAACTGTTATACAGACATTATGGGTAGGATAAAAGGTCGGACTAGATGGATTATGTCTTTATACAACCTCCAATACTATGTCCTATGTAACTGTTATACAGACATTATGGGTAGGGTATAAGGTCGGACTAGATGGACGTATTTCTTTATGCAACCTCCAATACTATGTCACTATGTAACTGTTATACAGACATTATGGGTAGGGTATAGGTTGGACTAGATGGACGTATGTCTTTATCAACCTCCATACTATGTTACTATGTAACTGTATAAAGACATTATGGGTAGGGTATAAGGTTGGACTAGATGGACGTATGTCTTTATACAACCTCCAATACTATGTTACTATGTAACTGTTATACAGACATTATGGGTAGGGTATAAAGGTTGGACTAGATGGACGTATGTCTTTATACAACCTCCAATACATGTTATTATGTAACTGTTATACAGACATTAGGGTAGGGTAAAGGGTTGGACTAGATGGACGTATATGTCTTTATACAACCTCCATACTATGTTACTATGTAACTGTTATACAGACATTATGGGTGGGTATAAAGTTTGGACTAGATGAACGTATGTCTTTATACAACCTCCAATACTATGTTACTATGTAACTGTTATACAGACATTAGGGTAGGTAAAGGTTGGACTAGACGGTCGGAATCTTTATACAACCTCCAATACTATGTTACTATGTAACTGTTATACACACATTATGGTAGGGTATAAAGGTTGGACTAGATGGACGTATGTCTTTATACAACCTCCGATACTATGTTACTATGTAACTGTTATACAACATTATGGTCGTATAAAGGTTGGACTAGATATGGATGTCTTTATACAACCTCCAATACTATGTTACTATGTAACTGTTATACAGACATTATGGTAGGGTATAGGTTGGACTAGATGGCGTATGTCTTATATACAACCTCCAATACTATGTTACCATGTAACTGTTATACAGACATTATGGGTGGGTATAAAGGTTGGAGTAGATAGACGTATGTCTTTATACAACCTCCAATACTATTTACCATGTACCTGTTATACAGACATTATGGGTAGGGTATAAGGTTGGACAAGATGGACGTATGTCTTTAAACAACCTCCAATACTATGTTACTATGTAACTGTTATACAAACATTATGGGTAGGTATAAAGGTTGGGACTAGATGGACGCATGTCTTTATACAACCTCCAATACTATGTTCTATGTGTAACTGTTATACAGACATTATGGGTAGGTATAAGTTGTACTAGATAGACGTATGTCTTTATACAACCTCCAATACTATGTTACTATGTAACTGTTATACAGACATTATGGAGGGTATAAAGTTGGACTGATGGACGTATGTCTTTATACAACCTCCAATACTAGGTTACTATGTAACTGTTATACAGACATTATGGGTAGGGTATAGGTTGGACTAGATGGACGTATGTCTTTATACAACCTCCGATACTATGTTACTTGTTAACTGTTATCAGAGACATTATGGGTAGGGTATAAAGGTGGACTAGATGACGTATGTCTTTATACAACCTCCGATACTATGTAACTGTTATACAGACTTATGGTAGGGTATAAAGGTCGGACTAGATGGACGTGTGTCTTTATACAACCTCCAATACTATGTTACTATGTAACTGTTATACAGACATTATGGGTAGGTATAAAGGTTGGACTAGACGGACGTATGTCTTTATATAACCTCCATACTATGTTACTATATAACGTTTACAGACATTATGGGTAGGGTATAATGTCGGACTAGATGGATGTATGTCTTTATACAACCTCCATATACTAGTTCTATGTAACTGTTAATCAGACATTATGGGTAGGGTTAAAGGTCGGACTAGATGGACGTATGTCTTTATACAACCTCCAATACTATGTTACTATGTAACTGTTATACAGACATTATGAGTAGGGTAATAAGGTTGGACTAGATGGACGTTGTCTTATGCAACCTCCAATACTATGTTTACTATGTAACGTGTATACAGACATTATGGGTAGGGTAAAAGTTTGGACTAGATGGACTTATGTCTTTATCAACCTCCAATACTATGTTACTATGTAACTGTTATACAGACATTATGGGTAGGGTATAAAGGTTGGACTAGATGGACGTATGTCTTTATACAACCTCCAATACTATGTTACTATGTACTGTTTACAGACATTGGTAGGGTATAAAGGTTGGACTAGATGGACGTTGTCTTTATACAACCTCCAATACTATTTTACTATGTAACGGTTATACAGACATTATGGGTAGGGTATATAGGTTGGACTAGATGGACGTATGTCTTTATACAACCTCCAATACTGTGTTACTATGTAACCTGTTATACAGACATTATGGGTAGGGTATAAAGGTTGGACTAGATGGACATATGTCTTTATACAACCTCCAATACTATGTTACTATGTAACTGTTATAACGACATTATGGTGTAGGGTATAAAGGTTGGACTAGATGGACGTATGTTCTTTATACAACCTCCAATACTATTGTACTATGTAACTGTTAGACAGACATTATGGGTAGGGTATAAAGGTTGGACTAGATGGACGTATGTCTTTATACAACTCCAATACTTATTCACTATGTAACTGTTGACAGACATTATGGGTAGGGTATAAAGGTTGGATTAGATGGACGTATGTCTTTATACAACCTCCAATCTATGTTACATGTAACTTTTATACAGATATTATGGGTAGGGTATAAAGGTTGGACTAGATGCGTATGTCTTTATCAACCTCCAATACTATGTTACTATGTAACTGTTATACAGACATTATGGGTAGGGTATAAAGGTTGGATTAGATGGACGTATGTCTTATACAACCTCCAATACTATGTTACATGTAACTGTTATACAGACATTATGGGTAGGGTATAAAGGTTGGACTAGATGGACGTATGTCTTTATACAACCTCCAATACTATGTTACTATGTAACTGTTATACAGACATTATGGTAGGGTATAAAGGTTGGATTATGGACGTATGTCTTTATACAACCTCCAATACTATGTTCCTATGTAACTGTTAGACAGACATAATGGGTAGGGTATAAGGTTGGACTAGATGGACGTATGTCTTTAACAACCTCCAATACTGTTACTATGTAACTGTTTATACAGACATTATGGGTAGGGTTAAAGGTTGGACTAGATGGACGTATGTCTTTATATAACCTCCTAATACTATGTTACTAGGTAACTGTTATACAGACTAATGGGTAGGGTATAAAGGTTGGACTAGATGGACGTATGTCTTTATACAACCTCCAATACTATGTTACTATGTAACTGTTATACAGACATATGGGTAGGGTATAAAGGTTGGACTAGATGGGACGTATGTCTTTATGTAACCTCAAATACTATGTTACTATGTAACTGTTATACAGACATTATGGGTAGGGTATAAAGGTTGGACTAGATGGACGTATGTCTTTATACAACCTCCAATACTATGTTACTATGTAACTGTTACACAGACATTATGGGTAGGGTATAAAGGTTGACTAGATGGACGTATGTCTTTATACAACCTCCAATACTATGTTACTATGTACTGTTATACAACATTATGGGTAGGGTATAAAGGTTGGAGTAGATGGACGTATGTCTTTTACAACCTCCAATACTAGTTACTATGTAACTGTTATTACAGACATTATGGGTAGGGTATAAATGTTGGACTAGATGGACGTATGTCTTTATACAACCTCCAATACTATGTTACTATGTAACTGTTATACAGACATTATGGGTAGGGTAATAAAGTTGGACTAGATGGACGTATGTCTTTAACACCTCCAATACTATGTTACTATGTAACCGTTATACAGACATTATGGGTAGGGTATAAAGTTGGACAAGATGGACGTATGTCTTTACAACCCCCAATACTATGTTACTATGTAACTGTTACACAGCATTATGGTAGGGTATAAAGGTTGGACTAGATGGACGTATGTCTTTATACAACCTCCAATACTATGTTACTATGTAACTGTTATACAGACATTATGGTAGGGTATAAAGGTTGGACTAGACGGACTTATGTCTTATACAACCTCCAATACTATGTTACTATGTAACTGTTATACAGACATTATGGGTAGGGTATAAAGGTTGGACTAGATGACCTATGTCTTTTACAACCTCCATACTATGTTACTATGTAACTGTTATACAGACATTTGGGTAGGGTATAAAGGTTGGACTAGATGGACGTATGTCTTTATCAACCTCCAATACTATGTTACTATGTAACGTTATACAGACATTTGGGTAGGGTATAAAGGTTGGACTAGATGGACGTATGTCTTTATACAACCTCCAATACTATGTTACTATGTAACTGTTATACAGACATTATGGGTAGGGTAAAAAGGTTAGACTAGATGGACGTATGTCTTTATACAACCTCCATACTATGTTACTATGTAACTGTTATACAGACATTATGGGTAGGGTATAAAGGTTGGACTAGATGGACGTGTGTCTTTATACAACCTCCAATACTATGTTACTATTCATTATGCTTGCCTAAAAGTGTAAGGCAAGAAAACTCATTGTGAAGGGGGAATCCCTTGCTGACATAGACATAGATGTAGCTCCATTAACCACCACTCTCTGTTTGTGATCTAACAACCAATTCTCTATCCAAGTACAAATGTGTTTTTCAAGGCCAACAAACATTAATTTACACATTAAAGTCACTTAAATGTCACAGTATCAAAAGAACGACACATCTACTACTATGCCAGCGTCTTTAGCTGGCCATACGTAAATACGATTTTACTTACCTGACTGAGTGATCCCGCGACATTAGACTGATCCTGTCGGAACCGCCTTTTCCCGTTCTTATATGCGACATGCGATCGCAAATCCCATTCATTTTGCAGTCGCTTGTTGGTCTCAAAGAAGAACGGTAAAGACGGTCCCGTCAGGATTGGTCTAATGTCGCGGGATCGCTCAGTCAGGTAAGTAAAATCGTATATGTGTATATCCACATTTATTATGGATGTACACAAAAAACAAGAAAAGGTTGTTACTACAATGTGAATCATTCAAATAAAATTTGTTTTGTCTGCTGCACTTTGCCTTTGTGATGAATGGAGCTTCTTCCATCTCTGGCTCTTGTATTTACTCCCTGGGGAGACTAATGAGCTGTTCCCACCCCGTTCATTGTGGGCGTTGTGGCTTCCTAATGTCCTCCCATGTGTTTAGTGTGGGTTGTATTCTCACCGTCTGATGGGGAAATCACACTGTCTGGAATCCACGGTATCCGTGTCAGGAAACACCGCGTGTAGTATGGAGTGTGAAATGGGAGTTTTCAAAAGGGTTTTACCAAGTTTTACATGCGTTTCCCTTGGATCTTCTGATTTATTAACTCACAGGAACGTTCCTTGTTATAATGTAGATTGTGGGTCCAGGAGACTGACAAGATTCGCATGTTGGAAGTTAGTAAAATCTTCTTTGCAGTTACTACTTCTGTCGGTGGTTTGGGCATGCTCATTGTGGTTCGAACTAGCGGTAATCCTCTGTATTTAGCTGTGAATAAGGGAGTCAGTGACAGTGGGGGGAAGAATTACTTAAAGGGGATGTACACTGGCAAATTAGTTTTTTTTAAATTGCCCATTAGTGGAAACTATAATTAATCCCAACTATTACTGTACCCTTTATTGATCTGCCCCCTATTTCATTGAAATCCAGTCTGAAACATCTTACGTTTTAGCATTTCTGTAAGCAGTGTTGCTGTAGCTGGAATGGTTTGACAGTTGGTGTGCTGTATACTGTGTGCAGTATTGACAGTTGGTGTGCTGTATACTGTGTGCAGTATTGACAGTTGGTGTGCTGTATACTGTGTGCATTATGACAGTTGGTGTGCTGTTACTGTGTGCAGTATTGACAGTTGTGTGGCTGTATACTGTGTGCAGTTTGCAGTTGGTGTGCTGTATACTGTGGGTGCGTATTGACAGTTGGTGTGCTGTATACTGTGTGCAGTATTGACAGTTGGTGTGCTGATTGTGTGCAGTATGACAGTTGGTGTCTATACTGTGTGCATTGACAGTTGGTGTGCTGTATACTGTGCAGTATTGACAGTTGGTGTACTGTGTGCAATATTGACAGTTGGTGTACTGTGTGCAGTATTGACAGTTGGTGTGCTGTATACTGTATGCAGTATTGACAGTTGGTGTGCTGTATACTGTGTGCAGTATTGACAGTTGGTGTGCTGTATACTGTGTGCACAGTTGGTGTGCTGTATACTGTGTTCAGTATTGACAGTTGGTGCGCTGTATACTGTGTGCACAGTTGGTGCGCTGTATACTGTATGCAGTATTGACAGTTGGTGCGCTGTATACTGTGTGCAGTATTGACGGTTGGTGCGCTGTATACTGTGTGCAGTATTGACGGTTGGTGATCTGTATACTGTGTGCAGTATTGACAGTTGGTGCGCTGTATACTGTGTGCAGTATTGACAGTTGGTGATCTGTATACTGTGTGCAGTATTGACAGTTGGTGCGCTGTATACTGTGTGCAGTATTGACAGTTGGTGATCTGTATACTGTGTGCTATTACAGTTGTGTGCTGTATTGTGGGCAGTATTGAGTTGGTGTGCTGTATACTGTGTGCGTATGACAGTTGGTGTGCGTATACGGTGTGCAGTATTGACAGTTGTGCGCTGTATATGTGGCAGTATTGACATGTTGTGCGCTGTATTTGTGCAGTATTGACAGTTGGTGTGCTGTATACTGTGTGCAGTATTGACAGTTGGTGATCTGTATACTGTGTGCACAGTTGGTGATCTGTATACTGTGTGCAGTATTGACAGTTGGTGTGCTGTATACTGTGTGCACAGTTGGTGATCTGTATACTGTGTGCAGTATTGACAGTTGGTGTGCTGTATACTGTGTGTACAGTTGGTGATCTGTATACTGTGTGCAGTATTGACAGTTGGTGCGCTGTATACTGTGTGCAGTATTGACAGTTGGTGCGCTGTATACTGTGTGCAGTATTGACAGTTGGTGTGGGGGAAAATAGTCAGGACAGTTGTCAGAGCCTGAGCAAAACCTGTGTTGTATTGAAGGCATGCAGCAACACACACACCTCTAGTGCTAGAAGCAAAGTCATTTTTCCAGTATACAGACACTAAGTTCTACATTGAATTAAAGGGTAACTGTACTTTCATTTGAAAGTCCTTCCCTTTTTAATGACCCATCGGCGACCGCTCTTCTTGCAGGAGTAAGGAAGATGGATTTAATGCAGTTATTACAGGACATTGGTGCCTTTTTATGGTGTCAGGTCATTGCACGTACTATGTCCATTGGTAAGGAGTTGGTTAATGACAGAAAGTGATAAGGGCATCCTGACCCACAGTTCCCCTTTAATACTGAATTCCTCCCTTGCCCTCCATACATGTACCTGGTGCTACGTGTGACCTTGTCCCAACTCTCCACCCTCCCAATAAAATCGAAATCTTTACATTTGTGCAGCTAATCTCATATTCATGACAGCGTGGTTGTTGAAGGAGGCTGCTGGGAGTTTTAGTTCTCTAGTTGCTAGAAAAGGCCCAGACACTGCACGTCTCACTACCAATCACAATGGACATTTAAATGCTTTGTATGTGTTCAGCTTGGGGACGCCAGGATTACTAGAGGCTGCTGGGAGTTTTAGGTCACCACAGTTGGCTGTAACTTGGACACCCAAGGGGCCACCATGCTTTACCGACTCTTTCCTTAACCTGCTGTATCAGAATTTCCAGGGGAGCCTTACAACAGAGCCTGGATGAGCGCATCTTTACTCCCTCCGCAGTGTCTGCTGTCTAC
This sequence comes from Hymenochirus boettgeri, assembly GCA_019447015.1. NCBI lineage: Eukaryota > Metazoa > Chordata > Amphibia > Anura > Pipidae > Hymenochirus > Hymenochirus boettgeri. Next base: position 65,129 of record JAACNH010000731.1, read on the forward strand.
AGCACCGTAAGTACAAAGCTCGGCCCGGCCGTCCACATGTTACACTGGAACAATGCCCAGGAATTCCACCCAGTGGGTAATGAAATGATATCGCACGGCAGAACATTAAGTCATTTATCGATTCTCTTATTATTAGTGAGTGGGAGAAACCGGTCGTGTTCCAGTTAAACATTAAGGGGTTGACGTGATCCCTCCATTAAACCCCTTAATACTTTCATAATTAGGAATGAACCGCTGCTCTTCTTCTTTCCTATGGTGGCTTGTGAGGTCGGCCATATTGTAGTCAGGCTGGTTCTAAATAAAGTTGGAAGGTGTCAACAGGAGCGGTGAGACTCGGGGGAAGGAGAACCTAGAATTGTATGAATTACTCAGCACGTCATTCGTAGACTTTCACTTTCCTTTCATTACCCATCATGCCCCAGTGTCCTGGATAGAGTGATAAGCAGGAAGTAACGTTCCAGCTCTGGGGTGGATGGAGATGGAGTTACACCCCTGGGTACAGGGGGGGGGGGGTGTTAATCCTTCGTACTGTGTACACGCGTGTGGCTCTAACCGTGATCCAGTTGTGGGTTCTGCGTTTGTCTTGTTCTGTGTGTGCCTTGCTGGTCATACTGTGTAACCATATGGACTGTGCTAGTGTCGCACACCTATCCGGTCTGTAGGTGTTTGTGAGAGGTCCTGGGGCACTGGGACGTTAAACTGACCTAACGTTCCGCTACCTCTCAATTCTCGGTTTGTCCCTTTGCAGGTGGCGAGGCCTCCAGCTCCTTCTCCCTACTCAACACACGACTTAACTAAGGGGCATCCTAATTTAGCTGCAACCCCCCCGGGACATGCGTCCTCCCCAGGACTGTCTCAGGTGAGTCCCTTGCTGCTTTATATTTTCTTTGCCATAGCTGGGAAACCGACATATTTGTCTGGTTTTTAACCCCCCCCCATTCATTGAGACGTTTCCTTCGATCCAAAGATATCGGGGCTCAGGCCTTGTGTTCTCCCAGCTGAAAGGGTGTTAAACACCGTCATCCAATCAGAATCCCTCAATAAGATGAGCAGCCATTGTAGCTTATTGAATCTGACCAATCACCATTGACTGCAGTGTCGCTGTGCCCGAGATAACTGTAAGATGTAGTGCAGTGATACCAGTGTGGGGCATTCCAGGAGGATCCATTGGCGGTCACTGATTACGTGCAGGGGGTCTGTATTAGACGACGGGCTCCAGTTGGTTCCTTTCATTCACTCTATAAACAATCAGCAGCAATAAAATATCTGTAACCCCCATTCTATAGACTGTCCAGGGACCCTCCAGTTATATGCCGGCTGGGCTTGTGTTTTATTCATTTTAGGTTATTGTAGGTAAAAGCTGAATGTGGCCTTTATTTATTTATTTATTCATTCATTCATTCATTCATTCATTCATTCATACAAATCCAGATTATTCCGTCTAATGGGGGTTCAGTGTCATTTCCCTGCCCCCCATCTCCGTATTTTGCCTGGTACGGAAGGCAGGTTTATTTTTAGGCCTTTAAGTGTGTGACTAGGCCTGATTGCGCACAGCGCTCTCTACAGACACGGGAGTGCACACTCATTAGTCACATCATCCTGCCTCTTGGAAGGAGAGAAATGAATGAGTCACCGTCCACACTCTGCGTCAGCACAAAACACTGCCAGTCATTTCTTAAAGAGAAACTGCAGGAGCCACATGGTTACTGCACAGGAGATCTGATCTAACATCATCTCCATTCTGGGTTTTTACCCTGTTTATTCTTCTCTGTGTGGTGCTCCGAGGGTTAAATGTGCCTTTTTTACATTGAAAGAGATTATTTACTTTTACATTGTGCAGGTTAAATGGGTTTTATTCAAATAACTTTATTCAATTGTTTCAGGGACTGGGATCACATCTTGGGGCAGTTTATACCCTGTCCCCCATATAAGGGTATAGCTTATTGTATGTATAGAACATTCCTTCTCTGTATATTTATACATATGGGTGGGAGCTGCCATAGTGTTTCCCTTAGACAGTACAATATGTGGGTATAGCTTATTGTATGTACAGAACATTCCTTCTCTGTATATTTATATTTATACTATGGGTGGGAGCTGCCATATTGTTTCCCTAGACAGTACATTTTGAGGGTATAGATTATTGTATGTACAGAACATCCCTTCTCTGTATATTTATACATATGGGTGGAGCTGCCATATTGTTTCCTTTAGACAGTACAGTATGAGTATAGCTTATTGTATGTACAGAACATCCTTCTCTGTATATTTATACATATGGGTGGGAGCTGCCATACTGTTTCCCTTAGACAGTACAGTATGAGGGTATATAGCTTATTGTATGTACAGAACATTCCTTCTCTGTTATTTATACTATGGGTGGGAGCTGCCATATTGTTTCCCTTAGACAGTACAGTATGAGGTATAGCTTATTGTATGTACAGAACATTCCTTCTCTGTATATTTATACATATGGTTGGGAGCTGCCATAGTGTTTCCCTTAGACAGTACATATGTGGTATAGCTTATTGTATGTACAGAACATTCCTTCTCTGTATATTTATATTTATACATATGGGTGGGAGCTGCCATATTGTTTCCCTTAGACAGTACAGTTTGAGGGTATAGCTTATTGTATGTACAGAACATTCCTTCTCTGTATATTTATACATATGGGTGGAAGCTGCCATATTGTTTCCCTTAGACAGTACAGTATGAGGGTATAGCTTTTTGTATGTACAGAAACATTCCTTCTCTATATTTATACATATGGGTGGGAGCTGCCATATTGTTTCCCTTAGACAGTACAGTATGAGGTTAGCTTATTGTGTACAGAACATTCCTTCTCTTGTATATTTATACATATGGGTGGGAGCTGCCATAGTGTCCCTTAGACAGTACAGTATGAGGGTATAGCTTATTGTGTGTACAGAACATTCTTCTCTGTATATTTATACATATGGGTGGGAGCTGCCATATTGTTTCCCTTAGACAGTACAGTATGAGGTATAGCTTATGGTATGTACAGAACATTCCTTCTCTGTATATTTATACATATGGTGGGAGCTGCTATATTGTTTCCCTTAGACAGTACAGTATGAGGGTATAGCTTATTGGTGTGCACAGAACATTCCTTCTCTGTATATTTATATTTATACATATGGGTGGGAGCTGCCATATGTTTCCCTTAGACAGTACAGTATAGGTATAGCTTATTGTGTGTACAGAACATTCCTTCTCTTATATTTATTTATACATATGGGTGGGAGCTGCCATATTGTTTCCCTTAGACAGTACAGTATGAGGGTTTAGCTATTGTGTGTACAGAACATTCCTTCTCTGTATATTTATAAATATGGGTGGGAGCTGCCATAGTGTTTCCTATACAGTACATTATGAGGGTATAGCTTATTGTATGTACAGAACATTCCTTCTCTGTATATTAATACATATGGGTGGGAGCTGCCATAGTGTTTCCCTTAGACAGTACAGTATGAGGGTATAGCTTATTGTGTGTACAGAACATTCCTTCTCTGTATATTTATATTTATACATAGGGGTGGGGAGCTGCCATATTGTTTCCCTTAGACAGTACAGTATGAGGGTATAGCTTATGTATGTACAGAACATTCCTTCTCTGTATATTTATACATATGGGTGGGAGCTGCCATATGTTTCCCTTAGCAGTACAGTATGAGGGTTAGATTATTGTTGACAGAACATTCCTTCTCTGTATTTTATATTTTATACATATGGGTGGGAGCTGCCATATTGTTTCCCTTAGACAGTACAGTATGAGGGATACTTATTGTGTACAGAACATTCCTCTCTGTAATTTATACATATGGGGAGGAGCTGCCATATTGTTTCCCTTAGACAGTACAGTATGAGGGTATAGCTTATTGTATGTACAGAACATTCCTTCTCTGTATATTTATATTTATACATATGGTGGGAGCTGCCATATTGTTTCCCTTAGACAGTACAGTATGAGGGTATAGCTTATTGTGTGTACAGAACTTCCTTCTCTTATATTTATATTTATACATATGGGTGGGAGCTGCCATATTGTTTCCCTTAGACAGTACAGTATGAGGGTATAACTTATTGTATGTACAGAACATTCCTTCTCTGTATATTTTAAACATATGGGTGGGAGCTGCCATATTGTTTCCCTTAGACAGTACAGTATGAGGGTATAGCTTATTGTATGTACAGAACATTCCTTCTCTGTATATTTATATTTATACATATGGGTGGGAGCTGCCATATTGTTTCCCTAGACAGTACAGTATGAGGGTATAGCTTATTGTGTGTACAGAACATTCCTTCTCTGTATATTATACATATGGGGTGGAGCTGCCATATTGTTTCCCTTAGACAGTACAGTATGAGGGTATAGATTATTGTGTGTACAGAACATTCCTTCTCTTTATTTATATTTATACATATGGGTAGGAGCTGCCATATGTTTCCCTTAGACAGTACAGTATGAGGGTATAGATATTGTATGTACAGAACATTCCTTCTCTGTATATTTATATTTATACATATGGTGGGAGCTGCCATATTGTTTCCCTTAGACAGTACAGTATGAGGTATAGCTTGTGTGTACAGAACATTCCTCTCTGTTATATTTATACATATGGGTGGGAGCTGCCATATTGTTTCCCTTAGACAGTACAGTATGAGGTATAGCTTATTGTGTACAGAACATTCCTTCTCTGTATATTTATCATATGGGAGGGAGCTGCCATATTGTTTCCCTTAGACAGTACAGTATGAGGTATAGCTTGTGTGTACAGAACATTCCTTCTCTGTATTTATAACATATGGGTGGGAGCTGCCATATTGTTTCCATTAGACAGTACAGTATGAGGGTATAGCTTGTGTGTACAGAACATTCCTTCTCTGTATATTTATACATATTATACTCTTGTGTCTGACAATGATATAATCGTTGCTTTTCATACATAAATGAAAACTTATCTCTACAGTTTATTAGAGATAATAACAAGCATGGATGTTAGAATATTAACGTTTTGGTGAAACCTTAAAGTGTGTCTGGGGAATAGAACCTGCAAACCCTGTATAGTCTGTATTTCTAAAAGCAGAACATTAAGTCACTACTACAGGAAAAGAATGAAAGCAAAAACAGCCAATTTGACTATTCCTTATTATTCCTGGTAGGCTGTTCTTTTTGCTACTCATGCAGGCTGAAACTGCAGATGCTTCCATATTAGTGTGGAGTCTACATGGGCAGAGAAGTTCTGGCAACAATACAGAACCCTACTTAGTTACACAATCCAATTCCTACATGGACATTAATGAAATTAAGGGCTCGTTCAGACTACATCAGTTTGTATCCGTTTTTCAAACACAGGTGCGTTTAAAAAAAAAATGGATAGACCGTAAAACCCATAAGGATTTCATAATATTGTTCACACCTGCTGCGTTATATTCCGTTGCGGTCCATTTAACGCACTGCATGCAGCATTTCTGTCCGTTTTTTCATGCGTTCTTTATAGAAATCTATGGAATACACATTGTTAAAAAATGGATACAAAGTGACAAACACATGCTGTACGTTACTGTCAGTTTGTAGTGTGAACGAGCCCTAGTATCTTACAGCGCAATGCAACCAGTTAGGCTGAGGCCACACTGTAACGATTGTGTGCGCTTCTCTTGTGCGTTTGCGTTTTTGCCATTTCGCGTTATGGAAACGCTGCGTTAACACACCAAAAACGGTGAACGCATGCGTTGTCAAATCGCATCGGAAATCGCGGAAATTTTCGCGTTCCCGTGATTTCCATTTTAGCGAAAAACGCCTAGCCCTAACTGTTTGGGGACCAATCAAAGCAGCAGCAATACATAGCACATTACACTACATAAGGTTTTTTTTATACAGGTGAAGTTGCATTGCATACCATGTGAGTGCACCAGTCCAATCAGAGTGGCTTCCTTCATCGCATAACACTGCAGGCCAATCACAGTGGGATAAGTGGGATAAAAGAGGAAATCCTGCGTCTTTTAATTGCTCAGTGAAACATAGGGACCATGATAAGACCTTAGTATTTAACCATCTGGTCTAAACCATTCACTTAAGGTTAACTTGACCTTTAATTATTCCTTTGCCATACGTCTCTCCAATGAATCCACCAGCATGTATTAATAATTATTACCTGTACCCTTACTGTCTGTTTTATCTTTAAGGTGGCCATAGACACTATAATAACATTGGACTGTGGGTTGTAATTTAATTGGCAATTTGGCAAAATAAATTCCACTGGAGTGACAGGAAAAACAATTGGCCGATTGTACGATATAGAAATATCACGATATTGTACCACGGGATTGTTGCTTTTAGTTTCAATAAATACTTGATTCCTGTATTGTCACACAGACTGCATTAAATAATGCGATCTATTAGTAATGGCCTATATATACATATGTATGTGTGTTATTGGAAACAAATTCTTCCCAACCAGCATGGCACCTTCTTGTGGACCAGTCTGCTGTGTTATTCAGTGTGAATTTTAAATTCTCTATTGTCATGTTCTACTGTAACAATGTGGTAGGGTGGCAGAGGAAGAGGAAGGATTTAGTATGTGTGAACTGCATGGGAAATTCCCTCTCCTAGTGCTGGCCCGTAGTGATTACTGAGCATGCTCAGTTAACAGATAGTCAGGTCAAGAGAGGGAGGGGGGTACTGAGACTAAACAAACCAAGTACTGGATTGAAGGCAACATACGCCTCGGAGTAAATTGTAACGTGTTTATTTATCTATTAATCGTCCAATACAAAAAGCCACCCTCTCTTTATGTAAAGTATCTGATTGGTGGATTCGTCTCTCTCCCTAAATGAATAAAACTGAGCATGTCTGAGATCACTGAGCTAAAGGAGGGGCATTAACAGTCTGACCCTTCATTGTCTAATGGCTCCTGATAGGCTGTGTACACACCATGCAATTTTTCAAGGTCAATGTCCGATAGTTCAATAAAAAAATTGCATGGATTAGCAGCGGCCAATGTGTCTTATAAACCACAGCCGATCACGTTATCCTCCATAGATAACACTATCTGTCACGACCGTCCGTCCCCCGTCCTGATCGCAGGTGGCGGACAGTCTTTTGAGTTGAAGGATCCCATGGTGTGTGCCCAGCTTTAGACAGAGAACCAGGGGAATGTCAGCAGCACCATTTTGACAGTTACCGGCTTCAATTCCATATCATAATGCAAGACCATAGTATTGTTACTATTGTTGCTATTTTTTTAAAAACCTTTTTCTTATAGTTGCCCTTTAATTGGGGCGTTCCAGATCGTTTGTCAGATTTTTAAATTTTGTTACTATACAATATCAAAGTGACTGTGTTGGGTCTTTTTATCAGCCAGCAGGGGAAGCTGTTCCATCCAAGAGCCAGTGAGGAGAGGCTCTGTGATTAAGACTGGGGGAACTTGTAACTAAATTCCACATTTTATTTGCTGCCATTATTTTGTACTTTGCCTTTATTTCTTGTTGTTTTTTTGTTCTTTCCACTGTGTGATGCGGAACTGTTATTATTTCACAGGCTTCCTACGCCACCGGACAGAGTCCATCAGCACCCACCCTTGTGTACCCTCAGCCCCCACAGACAATGAGCACTCAGCCACAGAACCGCTCTCCGGTAAGTGGACATCCTCTCTCCCCTTCCATTATTTACAGGAAGACGCGTGGGAATCGTGTCTTATTTCCAGGTCAACTTACCTGGTCTGATGTAACCACAGGGTTCAATACAGTGTACAAGGCCCTGTATACTGTCCAGTGACTATAAGGGACCCTGAATACTGTCCAGTGACTATAAGGGACCTTGTATACTGTCCAGTGACTAGGGGACCCTGTATACTGTCCAGTGACTAGGGGACCCTGTATACTGTCCAGTGACTAGGGGACCCTGTATACTGTCCAGTGACTAGGGGACCCTGGATACTGTCCAGTGACTATAAGGGACCCTGGATTCTGTCTAGTGACTATAAGGGACCCTGGATACTGTCTAGTGACTATAAGGGACCCTGGATACTGTCTAGTGACTATAAGGGACCCCGGATACTGTCCAGTGACTATAAGGGACCCTGGATACTGTCCAGTGACTATAAGGGACCCTGGATACTGTCCAGTGACTATAAGGGACCCTGGATACTGCCAGTGACTATACGGGACCCTGTGATATTTCCTGGGTCCAGTGACTATAAGGGATCCTGTATACTGTCCAGTGACTATAAGGGACCCTGTATACTGTCCAGTGACTATAAGGGATCCTGTATACTGTCCAGTGACTATAAGGGACCCTGGATACTGTCTAGTGACTATAAGGGACCCCGGATACTGTCCAGTGACTATAGGGACCCTGGATACTTTCTAGTGACTATAAGGGACCCCTGGATACTGTCCAGTGACTAATAGGGACCCTGGATACTGCTAGTGACTATAAGGGATCCTGTATACTGTCCAGTGACTATAAGGGAGGAAAGGGAGGAAGAAACCCTTCTTCAGTCTGTGCTTGGATCTCCGACTCCTGGCTTCTTCTTGCCTTAGGGACCATGGATCTTCCAGTGACTATAAGGGACCCTGGATACTGTCCAGTGACTATAAGGGACCCTGGATACTGTCCAGTGACTATAAGGACCCTGGATACTTGTCCAGTGACTATAAGGGACCCTGGATACTGTCCAGTGACTATAGGGACCCTGGATACTGTCCAGTGACTAAGGGATCCTGTATACTGTCCAGTGACTATAAGGGACCCTGTATACTGTCCAGTGACTATAGGGGACCCGGATACTGTCCAGTGACTATAAGGGACCCGATACTGTCCAGTGATATAGGGACTCCGGATACTGTCCAGTGACTATAAGGGACCCGGATACTGTCCAGTGACTATAAGGGACCCGGATACTGTCAGTGACTATAAGGGACCCCGGATACTCTCAGTGACTAAGGGACCGTGGTAACTGTCATGACTATAAGGGACCCTGGATATGTCCAGTGACTATAAGGGACCCTGGATACTGTCCAGTGACTATAAGGGAACCCCGGATACTGTCCATTGACTATAAGGGACCCTGGATACTTCAGTGACTATAAGGGACCCGGATACTGTCCAGTGACTATAGGGACCCTGGATACTGTCTAGTGACTATAAGGACCTGTATACTGTCCAGTGACTATAAGGACCTGGATACTGTCCAGTGACTATAAGGGACCCTGGATACTGTCCAGTGACTATAGGGGACCCTGGATACTGTCCAGTGACTATAAGGGACCCCGGATACTGTCCAGTGACTATAAGGGACCCTGGATACTGTCCAGTGACTATAAGGGACCCTGGATACTGTCCAGTGACTATAAGGGACCCTGGATACTGTCCAGTGACTATAGGGGACCTGGATACTGTCCAGTGACTATAAGGGACCCTGGATACTGTCCAGTGACTATAGGGGACCCTGGATACTGTCCAGTGACTATAAGGGATCCTGTATACTGTCCAGTGACTATAAGGGACCCTGTATACTGTCCAGTGACTATAGGGGACCCTGGATACTGTCCAGTGACTATAAGGGACCGGATACTGTCCAGTGACTATAAGGACCCCGGATACTTCCAGTGACTATAAGGGACCCGGATACTGTCCAGTGACTATAAGGGACCCCGGATACTGTCCTATGACTATAAGGACCCGATACTGTCCAGTGACTATAAGGGACCCTGGATACTGTCCAGTGACTATAAGGGACCCTGGATACTGTCCAGTGACTATAAGGGACCCTGGATACTGTCCAGTGACTATAAGGGACCCTGGATACTGTCCAGTGACTATAAGGGACCCTGGATACTGTCCAGTGACTATAGGGACCCTGGATACTGTCCAGTGACTATAGGGGACCCTGGAACTGTCCAGTGACTATAAGGACCCTGGATACTGTCCAGTGACTATAAGGGACCTGGATACTGTCCAGTGACTATAAGGGACCCTGGATACTGTCCAGTGACTATAAGGGACCCTGGATACTGTCCAGTGATATAAGGGACCCTGGATCTGTCCAGTGACTATAAGGACCCTGGATACTGTCCAGTGGACTATAAGGGACCCCGGATACTATCCAGTGACTATAAGGGACCCCGGATACTATCCAGTGACTAAGGGACCCCGGATACGTGTCCAGTGACTATAAAGGACCCGGATATTGTCCAGGTGACTATAGGGACCATTTACGGTCTAGTGACTATAAGGGGCCCCGGATACTGTCTAGTGACTATAGGAACCATGTATACGGTCTAGTGACTATAAGGACCCCGTATACTGTCCAGCCACGTATGTGGTCCAGGGGCTGCTTGTTGTTTTAAACTTTCTGATCTTGATAGGAAGTAGAGTTTGAACTGCACCATCTTGTAACATTGATATTGTGCAGATTTCAGGTTATGTGAATGGAATCATCAGAAAATCAGCTTCGTTGACAAACTGCCTGAGAGCAAATCTAATGGACATACACATGAGTCCTAAACCAGTCAAACAAAATCATCTCCTGGGTGGCCTGCTAATCGCTCATATTGTTACCATGTAAAGTTCTCGCTGTATTTAAATAATTCTACTAAAAAATGGGAAACATTGCCGTATATACTCGAGTATAAGTCGAGGTAGCTAGTTTTACCTGAAAAATGAGTAAACCTGATTGACTCGCGTATAAGCCTTATGATTCTCCTATTGTCTGAGACTTTAGTTGCCTTTAAAATGGGCAGCAGAATTCCTATACAGTAATAGCCAAATCCAGTATGTAATCTGTTCATTTAAAGGGCAACTTAAGCCTCAAAACAATAGAGAATCTTTTCCACAATAGATACCATCCTCCTGATTCTATATTGTTTTGAGGCATTAGTTGCCCTTTAAATATATAGTTGCCCTTTTACCATACAGTAACCCCAATTCCTTGGCACTCACAGATGTTTGCAAACTACAACCTCCCACATGATTTGTTGCTGGGAGTTGTAGTTTCTAATCATGTTGAGTGTCAAGGTTCATGAAGTAAGATTACATTACATAAATGACAATTCTCTTGCCGACTACTACTAAAACTACTGGTAGCTATTACCAGCACATCTGACCAGCTCCTTCCATGCTGCTCCGTGCCGGTGTTGAGAGGGCCAGCTCTCCTGACTGCTTGGACTTGACCCGAGTATAAGCTGATGTTCATTTTCAGGCTATTTCTAAAACCTAAAAACCTCGGCTTATACTACAGTTATATACTGTTTATCCAAGTTGGAAGGAATTGGACCGAGATGACTTGTTTTATACAACCTCAATCTATGTTACTGATGTAACTGTTATACAGACATTATGGGTAGGGTATAAAGGTTGGACTAGATGGACGTATGTCTTTATACAACCTCCAATACTATGTTCTATGTAACTGTTATACAGACATTATGGGTAGGGTATAAAGTTTGGACTAGAGGACGTATGTCTTTATCAACAACTCCAATACTATGTTACTATGTAACTGTTTACAACAGACATTATGGGTAGGGTATAAGTTGTGGACTAATGGACGTATGTCTTTATACAACCTCCAATACTATGTTACTATGTAACTGTTATACAGACATTATGGGTAGGTATAAGGTTGACTAGATGGACTATGTCTTTATACAACCTCCAATACTATGTTACTATGTAACTGTTTACAGACATTATGGGTAGGGTATAAAGGTTGGACTAGATGGACGTATGTCTTTATACAACCTCCAATACTATGTTACTATGTAACTGTTATACAGACTTATGGGTAGGGTATAAAGGTTGGACTAGACGGACGTATGTCTTTTACAACCTCCATACTAGTTACTATAATACTGTTATACAGGCATTATGGTAGGGTATAAAGGTGGACTAAGACGTAATTTCTTTATACAACCTCCAATGACATCCCCTTATGTTACTATGTAACTGTTTATACAGACATTATGGGTAGGGATAAAGGTTGGACTAGATGGACGTATCTTTATACAACCTCCAATACTATGTTACTATGTAACTGTTTACAGACATTATGGGTAGGGTATAAAGGTTGGACTAGTGGACGTATATCTTTAACAACCTCCAATACTATGTTACCATGTAACGTTATACAGACATTATGGGTAGGATTATAAAGGTTGACTAGATGGACGTATATCTTTATAAACACCTCCAATATATGTTACTATGTAACTGTTATACAGACATTATGGGTAGGGTATAAAGGTTGGACTAGATGGACTATTCTTTATACAACCTCCAATACTATGTTTACTTGTAACGTATACAGACATTATGTAGGGTATAAAGGTTGGACTAGATGGACGTATGTCTTTTACAACCTCCAATACTATGTTCTATGTAACTGTTATACAGACATTATGGGTAGGGTATAAAGGTTGACTAGAGACGGACGTATGTCTTATACCTCCTCCAATACTAGTTACTATGTAACTGTTATACAGACATTATGGGTAGGGTATAAAGGTTGGACTAGATGGACGTATGTCTTTATACAACCTCAATACTATGTTACTTATTAACTGTTTATACAGAACATTATGGGTAGGGTATAAGGTGGACTAGATGGACGTATGTCTTATACAACCTCCAATACTATGTTTACTAGTAACTGTTATACAGACTTATGGGTAGGGTATAAGGTTGGACAGATGGACGTATGTCTTTATACAACCTCCAATACTATGTTACTATGTAACTGTTATACAGACATTATGGGTAGGGTATAAAGGTTGGACTAGATGGACATATGTCTTAACTAACCTCCAATACTATGTTCTATGTAACTGTTTACAGACATTATGGGTAGGGTATATAGGTTGGACTAGATGGCGTATGTCTTTATAAACCTCCAATACTATGTTACTATGTAACTGTTATACAGACATTATGGTAGGGTAAAATAGGTTGGACTAGATGGACGTATGTCTTATACCAACCTCCAATACTATGTTACTATGTAACTGTTTATCAGACATTATGGGTAGGGTATATGGTGGACTAGATGACGTATGTCTTTATACAACCTCCAATACTATGTTACTATGTAACTGTTTATACAGACATTATGGGTAGGGTATAAAGGTTGGACTAGATGGACGTATGTCTTTATACAACCTCCAATACTATGTTACTATGTAACTGTTTACAGACATTATGGGTAGGGTATAAAGGTTGGACTAGATGGACGTATGTCTTTATACAACCTCCAATACTATGTTATATGTAACTGTTATACAGACATTATGGGTAGGGTATAAGTTGACTAGATGGACGTTATGTCTTTATACAACCTCCAATACTATGTTACTATGTAACGTTTATACAGACATTAGGGTAGGGTATAAAGGTTGGACTAGATGGACGTATGTCTTTATACAACCTCCAATACTGTGTTACTATGTAACTGTTATACAGACATTATGGGTAGGGTATAAAGGTTGGACTAGAGACGTTGTCTTTATAAACCTCCAATCTACTGTTACTATGTAACTGTTATACAGACATTATGGGTAGGGTATAAAGGTTGGACTAGATGGACGTATGTCTTTATAACAACCTCCAATACTTGTTACTATGTAACTGTTATACAGACATTATGGGTAGGGTATAAAGGTTGGACTAGATGGACGTATGTCTTTTATACAACCTCCAATACTATGTTACTATGTAACTGTTATACAACATTATGGGTAGGGTATAAAGGTTGGACTAGATGGACGTATGTCTTTATACAACCTCCAATAATGTTACTATGTAACTGTATACAGACATTATGGGTAGGGTATATAAGGTTGGACTAGATGGAGTTTCTTTATACAACCTCCAATACTATGTTACATATGTAACGTTATACAGACATTATGGGTAGGGTATAAAGGTTGGACTAGATGGAGGTATTTCTTTATACAACCTCCAATACTATTTACTATGTAACTGTTTACAGACATTAGGGTAGGGTATAAAGGTTGGACTAGATGAGGTATGTTCTTTATACAACCTCCAATACTATTGTTACTATGTAACTGTTTAAGACATTATGGGTAGGGTATAAAGGTTGGACTAGAGGACGTATGTCTTTATAACAACCTCCAATACTATGTTACTATGTAACTGTTTATAACAGACATTATGGGTAGGGTAAAAGGTTGACTAGATGGACGTATGTCTTTATACAACCTCCAATACTATGTTACTATGTAACTGTTATACAGACATTATGGTAGGGTATAAAGGTTGGACTAGAGGACGTATGTCTTATACAACCTCCAATACTATGTTACTATGTAGTACTGTTATACAGACATTATGGGTAGGTTATAAAGGTTTGGACTAGACGGACGTATGTCTTTATACAACCTCCAATACTGATTTACTATGTAAACTGTTATACAGACATTATGGGTAGGGTATAAAGGTTGGACTAGATGGACGATGTCTTTATACAACCTCCAATACTATGTTACTATGTAACTGTTATACAGACATTATGGGGTAGGGTATAAAGGTTGGACTAGATGGAGTATGTCTTATACAACCTCCAATACTGTGTTACTATGTAACTGTTATACAGAACTTATGGGTAGGGTATAAAGGTTGGACTAGATGGACGTATGTCTTTATAACAACCTCCAATACTGTGTTACTAGTAAACTGTTATAAAACAATTATGGGTAGGGTATAAAGGTTGGACTAGATGACGTATGTCTTTATAACAACCTCCAATACTATGTAATATGTACTGTTCTTCCTCTGGGTGGTGTTTGTCTCGATTGGTGTCTTCTTCCCTACCTCTGTTCTGTTTCACTGTGTTGTTCTCGTGTTTCTTATACTTCTGTTTACCTCCCATTATTGGTGGGTTATAAGTTGTGACCCGGACGTGTTCTTTCACTCCTCTATGTTATCTTGGCTCTATCACTTCAGGAGTGATATGAAGTTTAATGGTAAGAAAACTTAGAGGGGCAACTGTGGCTCCGAACAAGTAAGGGTTAATTTAGCTGCAGATCCTTCTTTTACAAACTCCATGGATCACATCTCTGGCTGAAATTGTGTTGTGGAAAATGTTCTGATTTACTCTGCTACATTAGGTTGAGCGGTTGGTCACCTGACCCTTTGCTTCTCCCCTGCCCCAAGCTGTAAAAAACAGAAGTACCCCTGGCACAGACACATGGCTGAAAACAGGAAGTACCTGCACAGACACATGTCTGAAAACAGGAAGTGTTTAAGCAGGAAGTAACATAGCTGAAACTTTGCTGCAATAATATTTTACCTAGAGATGTCAATTAGTGTTCATTTTGAAGGTTTGACCAAAGGCTTTTTATATAAACTTGTTTGAAGTAATTGGAGACCACAGTTGACTTTAGGTGCTTCTGTGTCCATCATGTGAAACTCACTGGTTATTTCTTACACGCTGGGTTGGGTTGTTACTTCCTAGTGTGAATGTACTGACACTTGGATGTGCTGCTGGGAGATGTAGTTCAAGGGCATCTGTACAGCCTTAGGTTGCTTCTCGCCACTTCAGCTGAGCCCTGCCATATAATATTGCTGCCCTTCCTGTAGTTTGACCCTTGCGGCTCTCTGTCCTTGTGCTTGAAGTGTTTAATTTGCCTGGTGTGGAGATCACTGCTTATTATCTGTGTGCAGAGTTACCTCCCACTTCCTGTGCCTCTCCTATTGTGATCGTCTCTCTTCCTCCTCTCTTTAGTTTGCAGCTGGACCCCGGCCGACCCATCACCAGGTACTGTGCCTCCTGTTGCCATCTCCCTAACTCCACTTTCTTTCTCCGCTCACAGGCTTCACTTATTTCCCCAGGATTCACCACAGCAGAAACTCCACAAGCTCATTCAATGAGGTAGAACTATCCAGTGTGTATTATGAAATGTAGGGTTCACTATAATGTCTTACCCAATAATGATAAACTGGATCATTGCTACATTGGGGCCTTTAGTACTGTTTGCAATTCACAATCATGGGAAATAAGTGAACACCTGAGCAGAGTAGCGAGGATGGAATCTATATGTGACGTCTCATTGCTGCTTTCCCTGTCCTACTGACTCTGTGTGTGTCTGGTACAAAGGTGCATTAGTCTCCGGGACAGAGAGACAAGTATGTGGGTAATGGGATAGGATGGGTACAGTATGTATTGTACAATAGTGTATCATATAGGTGGGTAATGGGACAGGATGGGTACAGTATGTATTGTACAATAGTGTATCATATAGGTGGGTAATGGGACAGTCTGTTTCCATGACATAATGCACCTTCTCAGTGGAAACGGAGAGTCCGGGCAGTGTCCTGAGACCCAGAGAGACCTCGGTCCAGCCTGCGTAGATTCTTAGTTTCTCCTTCCTGCCTAATCCTTTCCATCCATCTGAGTCTTAATTTCACCTTTCTTTAGGCAAGTTAAATAAATAAATATGGTTAAATGTTATTCTGTCATATTATAGGAAAGCCGTATGGCAGCTCCCTACTATATTTCTGAATAGAGAGATACAGGAGAGGGGACATATTGTCTTCCTTTGAAAATTCAAACAAATGATTATATAATGGACATGAATTGACTGCATGGGGACTTTGATAATGATATACCAAGAACAATTTAATTAAATTCATTTGTTAAACAATTGTAGGATCAACTTTCAGGTTTTTATGAGGCTTCTTCTTATACCCGGTGATTTATATAGAGTAATGTCTGAGGATTTATATAGAGTAATGTCCGGTGATTATATAGCGTAATGTCCGGTGATTATATAGAGTAATGTCCGGGGATTTATATAGAGTAATGTCCGGGGATTTATATAGAGTAATGTCTGGGGATTTATATAGAGTAATGTCTGGGGATTTATATAGAATAATGTCTGGGGATTTATATAGAATAATGTCTGGGGATTTATATAGAGTAATGTCTGGGGATTTATATAGAACAGTGACAACCCCCTTTCCCAACTTACTTATGTATCAATCCCAGTAACTTGTTACATGCCTTGTTTGTGAACCACTCACCAGCTTTTATTACCCTGACGCATGAACCTGCCATAACAACGCTCCACTGGAATCAACAGTTCCATAGCTTTCGTTCTTTCTCCCAGTGACCAACCCTTTCCCCACTCCTACTTTATATATATCAATACAAGTAACTTGTAACATTCCTTGTTTGTAAAACTATCCCTTTTTTATGAAACTGCCAATGAACCTGCCATACACTCCACATGAAGACAGTTCCCTAGCTTTAAACCGTTCCTCACAGTGACAAACCCTTTCCCAACTCTATTTCTGTATCAAACGTAACTGTAAACATTTCCTTTTTTGTAGAAACTCATCCTCTTTTTATTAAACTGCCATGAAACGGCCATACACAACGTCCCTGGAAGACAGTTCCATAGCTGTAAACCGTTTTCATCACAGTGCAAAACCCGTTTCGAGCGTTGACAGCTAACCTTTTATCTTCACGTCTAATGGTGTCCTCGTGCCTGTTGACATGTTCTATTGTGCCCATGCCCCCGATAGTTTCTCTTGTATGGGCCTTTAAATGTATTTAAAGCACAGTACATCTTCCCCACCAAGGCACCTTTTCTCCATCGTACATAATTGTAACTTTTACAGTCCTCTTCATCTTCACACTCCCCCAATACCCTTATTAGTTGGTTTCCCGCTCATGACCCTTTCCATTTCAAAGTGTCCTTTTTGTACACAGGAAGTCCACAATTGCACTGCATATTCCCAATGAGGCCTTACCAATGCTTTGTAAAGTGGGCAGAATGACATTTTCCTCCGCTTAATCCATAACTCTCTTTATACACGACACTACCACTGGCTCTGGCTGTTCCCGCCTGGCACGGCTTTGCTCCTTTAAGGTATCCCCAAACTCCAGATCCCTTTTCCCCCCCAAAACCCCAGGGATCACTTAACACAGAGCCATTTATATTAAAGCATCCAATGATTTTTATCCAAATGCATCCAACCTTCCATCTATCCTAGATCCCCCTGTAACGATTGGCCATTCCTCTGAAGTTTTTTAATGGTCGAAAAAGGTTTTTGTGTCGTCATGCAAAACACAGAACCCTAATAAAAATGGACCAACACAGAATCCTGTACACTGTTTAACAGACATTATGGTTCGGGTATAAGCAATTGGGCTAGATGTACATATGTCCTTTTATACACCTCCAATACTATGTTTACATGTACTGTTATCGACATTAGGTAGGGTATAAGAGGTTGGACTAGATGGACGTATTCTTTCTCCAACCTCCACTACTATGTAATATGGTAACTGTTAAACATACATTATGGGTAAGGGTATAAGGTTTGGGACCTAGATGGACTTATGTCTGTAACACCTCCAAGACTAGTGTTACTGTGTAACTGTTTAGACACACATGATGTGTATGTATACGGTTGGACAGATGCGTATGTCTTATACACCCTCCAAACGATTTACATGTTAACTGTTATACAGACATGGTGGTAGGGTATAAAGGTGTGGACTCGATGGGCGTATGTCTTTATACAACCCACTCCAATACTATGTTACTATGTACGTTATAGCAGACATTATGGTAGGTATCAAGGT
This sequence comes from Hymenochirus boettgeri, assembly GCA_019447015.1. Lineage (NCBI taxonomy): Eukaryota > Metazoa > Chordata > Amphibia > Anura > Pipidae > Hymenochirus > Hymenochirus boettgeri. The sequence goes on from JAACNH010000731.1 coordinate 83,770, forward strand.
TGTACGAATGACCGTATGTCTTTATACCACCTCGCCAATACTTGTTTACTATGTAACTGTATACGACATTCTGGTGGGTATAAAGGTTGGCAGATGGACTGATGTCTTTTTATACAACCTCCAATACTATGTTTACTAGGGAACTGATTATACAGACATATATGTGGTAAGTAGGGGGCCAAGGGTTGGAACTATATGGACGTCATGTCCTTTATACACCTCCAATACTAACGATTTACATGTCTGTGATACAGCCCATTTTGGTAGGGTAGAAGGTTGGACTAATGGACGTATTCTTTATTATCACAACCTCCAATTACTATGTTCCTATGGTACTGTTTTATACAGAACATTATGGGTGGGTTAAAGGTTGGACTAGAACGGACGTAGGTCTTGTATAACAACCTCCAATACTATGTTACCTAATTTTACCTGTTATACAGACATTATGGTTCGGGTATAAAAGGTTGGAACTAGATGGACGTCATGTCTTTATAACAACTCCATACTTATGTTGCTAATGTAACTGTTCTAACAACATTATGGGGTAGGGTAAACAGGTTGCCTAGAACTGACGTATTTTCTTTATACACCCTCCAAACTATTTACTACTAGTTTCCGTTATAATAGACATATGGGTAGGGTATACAAGGGGTTGGACTACTGGACGTATGGTCTTTATACAACCTCCAATACTGTGTTACTATGTAACTGTTATCATACATTATGGTAATGGTATAAAGGTTGGACTATATGGACGTATGTCTTTATACACCATCCAATACTAAAATGTTACATGTAACTGTTATACCGACGCGTAGTGGAGGTTGTATAAGACATACGCATCTAGTCCACCGTTATACCCTACCCATAATGTCGTATAACAGTTAATAGTAACATAGTAGTGGAGGTTGTATAAAGACATACTCCAGCTGTCCACCTTTTACCCGACCCATAATATGTTCTATACTGTTATAACAGACATTATTGGTGGGTGATAAATTGTTGAACTAGATGTAGTATGTCCTTGATACCACCTCCACTACCTATTTACTGTGGTAACTGTATACCGACCTATGGTAGGGTATAAAGTTTGACAGATGGACGATTTCCCTTTATATAACCTCCGATACTATGACTTGTAACTGTTATACAGACATTATGGTAGGGTATAAAGGTTGACTTATATATGGACGTATGTCCTTATACAACCTCCCATACTATTTTAACTAGCTCATGTAATGGTTTACAGACATTAGGGTGGGTATAGGTTGGACTGATGGACGTATGGCCTTTATACAACCTCCAATACTATTTACTATTACTGTTCTACAACATTACTTGGTAGGGTAATACAGGGTTGGACCTAGACGGACGTATGTTCTTTATACCAAACCTCCAATCTATGTTACTGTGTAACTGTTATACAGACAGTATGGGTAAGTATAAGGTTGACTAAGCGGACTTATGGCTTTTATACAACCCTCCAATAACGTGTTAACTCTGTAACGTTGTACAACATTATGGGTATGGTAAATACGGTTGGACGAGCATGGACGTAGTCTTTAATATAACCTCCATACTATGTACTATGTAACTGTTTATAACAGACGTTATTGGTAGGGTAATAAGGTTGGAACTAGATGGACGTATGTCTTTATACACCTCCAATCCTATTTAACTATTTTTTAACCGTTTAACAGACATTATGGGTAGGTATCAAGGTTGGACTAGATGACGTAGGTCTTTTAATACAACCTCCAATACTATGTTTACTATTAACCGTTATACAGACAATTATGGGTAGGGGTATAAAGGTTAGGACTAGATGGAACGTATGTCTTTCTACACCTCCAATACTTATGTTACTATGTAACTGTTATACACAGCCATTTGGGTAGGGTATAAAGGTTGGACTAGATGGACTTATTTCTTTAACAACCTCCATACTATGTTACTATGTACTGTGTACAGACATTATGGGTAGGGTATAAAGTTTTGGACTAGATGGACTGATGTCTTTATACACCTCAAACTTGTACTATGTAACTGTTAACAGACATTATGGGTAAAGGGATAAGGTGGACCTAGATGGACGTATGTCTTTATAGCACCTTCCAATCCTATGTTCTACCAGTAACTGTTTATACAGAACATTGATGGTGTAGGGTAAAAAGGTTGGGCTAGATGAACGTAAGGTCTTTATTACAAACCTCCATACTAATGTTACGCTGTGAACTTTTTACAGACATTATGGGTCAGTTAAAAGGTTTAATGGGGACTAATGGACGTTGTCTTATACAACCCCAATACCTAGGTTACTATGAACTGTTATAACAACATTAATGGGTATGATATAAAAGGTTGGACAGGACTGACGTATGTCTTTATACAACCTCCAATACTAGGTATACTATGTAACTTGTATACAGACATTATGGGTAGGATTATAAAGGTTGGACTAGACGGACGTAATGTCTTTATACAACCTCCAATCCTATGTTTACTATGTAACTGTTATACAGACTTATGGTAGATAGGGTATAAAGGTTGGACTAGATTGACGTATGTCCTTTATACACCGCCAATACTATGTTACTATGTACCGGTTATACAGACCTTATTGGGTAAGGTATAAAGGTTTGGACTGATGGACGTATTTCTTTATACAACCTCCAATCCTATGTTACTGTGAACTTTACAGACATTATGGTAGGGTATAAAGGTTGGACTAGGATGGACGGTATGTCTTTATATAACCTCCAATCTAGGTTACTGTTACTGTTATACAGAATTAATGGGTAGGGTATAAAGGTTGGCCTAGATGGACGTATGTCTTCATACAACCTCCAATTTATGTTCACTGTTAACTGTTACAGACCTTATGGGTAGGGTATAGTTGGACTATATGGACGTATGTCTTTTATACAAACCTCCACTACTATGTTACTATTAACTGTTATACAGACATTATGGGTAGGGTATAAGGGTTGGACAGATGGATTATATCTTTATACAACATCCATACTAGGTACTATGTAACTGTTTATCGACATTATGGTTCGGGTATAAAGTTGGACTAGATATACGTATGTCTTTATACAAACCTCCAATACTATGTTAACGATTACTGTATAACAGACATTAGGGTGGGTAGAAAGGTTGGACTAGAATGGAACTATGTCTTTATACACCTCCAATCCTATGTTACTGTGTAACTGTTATAATACAGACATTGGGTAGGGTATAAAGGTTGGACTAGATTGGACTATGTCTTTAAATACACCTCCAATACTACGTTTAACTATTTAACTGTTATACCGACCTATGCGTAAGGTATCAGGTTGGACTAGATAGACGTTGTCTTTATACAACCCTCCATCCATGTTACTATGTAACTGTTTTATAACAGGACATTATCGTCGGGTATAAGGGTTTGGACTAGATGAACGTATGTCCTTTATACAACCTCCAATAGATTTACTATGTAACTGTTATAACAGACTTATGGGTAGGGTAAGAAAGGTTGGACTAGATGACCTATGTCTTTATACAACCTCCATACTATGTTACTATGTACTGTTAACCAGACATTATGGGTATGGGTAATAAAGGTTGGACTAGATTGACGTATGTCTTTATACAAACGTACAAATCCTATGTTACTATGTACTGTTAGAAGACATTATGGGTAGGGTATATGTTGGACTAATGACGGCCGTGTGTCTTTTATCCACCCCAATACTATGTTACTCTATTGTAAACTGTTATACAGACATTATGGGTAGGGTAATCAAGGTTGGGACTTATGGGACGTATTCTTTATCCAACCTCCAATAACTATGGTTACTATGTAACTGTTATACAGACATTTTGGGTAGGTATACCGGTTGGGCTCGATGGAAGTATGTCTTTATACAACCTCCAATACTACTGTTTCTATGTAACGTTTATACAGACATTATGGATAGGGTATAAAGGGCGGACTAACGGACAGTATTCTTATACAAACTCCAATCTATGATACTATGTAACTTTTTTATACAGACATTATTGGTAGGTGGTAAAAGGTCGGACTATAATGGACTTATGTCTTTATACAACGACAATACTATGATACTATGTAACTGTTATACACAGACATTATGGGTAGGTAATAAAGTTTGAACTAGATGGACTATGTCTTTAACAACCTTCCAATCATGTTGACTTGTCTGTTAGACAACGTTATGGGTAGGGTAATAAAGGTGGACCGATATGTGACTATGGTGGGTCTTTATCTCACCTCCATACATGTTAAGCTGTGTAAACTGTTTTACAGACATTAGGTGGATTATATAAAGGTTGGACTAGTGACGTATGTCCTTTATACAACCTCCCATACTATGTTACTATTTCTGTTATAACCACATTATGGGTAGGGTATAATGTTGGACTAGATGGACTTTGTCTTTATACAACCTCCCATACTAAAATGTTACTCATGGTAAACTTTTAGACAGACATTAGGGTATTACCCACCAGTAAACACAATACACAACAAAAACCTATGATAGCTCTCGCTTGCTCTAGGCATCTCCGCCCATCCATTAACGGCCATCAAGCTGACCCAGGTGTGCATCCACATGGTCCCATCTTCGCCAAGCAGGAAACCTATGGCCGCCTTATTTATGGCCTTTATTAAACAAGCTTTTCATTTAACACATTGTTAAATGACATAGCATCATCAGACACTTTTCAGCTTTTAGGGACCGTCCCTAGTTTACGTTTAAAACAAAAACACCAAACCCTGGTACATTAAGTAAACTGTAGTTTATCTAGTGCTCCTAAGACCAAGGACCACTGCAGTCCCCCGTGTCTGTAGGTAAGAACCACCTACCACCAGGGGTGAACTTCCTTCCACAGCCTTTTTCTTTTCTGGGGTGAAGCTTTAATAGTTTCAGCCTGGTCTTCCAGCTCGATTTGTCCTCCTTCTATCCTGCCTTGGTGTGTCCCATCGGCGCGCTATCTTGTGTGGAAGTTCTCCGGTGTCAATCCAACTCTGCCAACAATCCTGAGGACAGGGGGGCCGGAAGTGTTTGTGTGCAGAAGGTCGAGGTTTTTAGTGGTACAAAGTCCAGTACAAAATCCATGAGAGGTTGGTGCGTGGGGAGTCAGGCCTGTGGGGACGCAGACGAGCTGGAGATGAAGAGGCACGTGGGAAGGAGAAACCATTTCAATGTCTAGATCCGTGGCTGTTAATATTGCAACACCGGCGGTTCAACCCACAGCTCGGCTTTCTTCTCCTCCCTTCGAAGTCCCCGCAAGCAATGTCCCGCGCGTATCCCATTCATTTCTCTGAGCAGGCGAAATCCCCGTTTCCTTTCGGCACCTCGAATCTTCCACTAATTCCCTACTTCACCTCAACAATAGCTTCTCCCTCTGGAGTACTTTAGCGGTGGGGGCCGGAGGGCCTTTCCTCTGTGGCACTCGTCCTACTAGTGTCCGTCCAGGAGACACGGAAACGGCCTGGTAGGTGGAACAGCATGGTAGCCGCTGGTCCAACTGGTTAAACACAGTCTGAAGCCTCCGGCCGTCGGTAGAGTCTGGGTCGTTATGGTCGTTCCCCCCACTTCGGCTCATGTCGACCTGCAGGCTCAGACCCACACGAAGGAGAGGAGTGATTTTATACAAAATATCGGGAATTTCTTGCTTTTGTTTTTCCTCTAAAACTGGAAAAAAAGGAAAAATAGCAATGAACACAATAGAAATCATTTGATCAAATATTAAATTCGTTTAGGTGTTCCCCATTGCTTAAGCTTGCCCTAGTCACTGTTACAATAATGCCGGAACATCCCTTTAAAAGACTGTGGGATTGATGCAACATGAGAGCTTTAAAAGAGTGACCACGTCACATGACTTCCACCACCAGTGGAAGTTGAAAAACGAACCCACATTATAAAGCTCCAATCCTGCAGTTACCGACTACTCCAGACTGTAGGGTACCAGGAGCGCAGGGATGTTGCTCTAAAAACACCAAGTGGCCATTGTAGTGCGTGCACAACACGTAATTTGTGCAGCAATGGAGAAACATGATGCGCAGACACAGGGAGCGCCAACAACCAAGTGGGCATGTAGTGTGTGCACAAAATTTAGTATCTGGGGACAGAGGGGAAACAATGGTATGCCGCTAGACCACAGGGAAGAGCCAATACACCAAGTGCATGTAGTGGTGTGCACAAAACGTAATCGTGGCAGAATGAGGAAAACATGGATGCCGCGGACACAGGGAGGAGCCAACACCAAGTGGCAGTGTAGTGCGTGACACAAACGTAATCTGTGGCAGAATGAGCTGGAACAGGTATTGACGCACGACACATGGGAGGGCCAACACCAAGGGCGGTAGTGTGTGCACAAAACCGTAATCGGGGGCAGAATGAGGTAATACATGGATGCGCGACCCCAGGAAGAGCCAACACCCAGCTTGCATGTAGTGTGTGACAAAAAGACTAATTCTGTGGCAGAATGAGGGAACTGGTTTTCGCGAAACACAGGGAGGAGCCAACAAACCAATGTGCATGTAGTGCTGCAAAAACGTAATCTGTGGCAGAATGAGGGAAATCGGATGCGTGCACACAGGGAGGAGCCAACACCAAGTGGCATGTAGTGCGTGCACAAAACGTAATCTTGGCAGAATGAGGAGAACTGGATGCTCGGACACAGGGGAGGAGCCCAACAACAGTGGCATGTAAGTGAGCGTGCCAAAAAGTAATCTGTGGACAGAAGAGGGGAAACATGGATGCCGGACCGACCAGGGAGGAGCCAACACCAAGTGGCAGTAGTGCGTGCACCAAACGTAATCTGTGGGCAAATGAGGGAAACCATGGATGCTCCGGACAAGGGAGGATCCACCACCAAGTGGCAGATGCGTGCACAAAACGTAATTCTGTGGCAGCAGAATAGGGAAAACAGGATGCGCAGACACGGGAGGTCCAACACCAAAGTGCAATGTGTCTGCGTGCAACAAAACGTAATCTGTGCAGAATGAGGGAGAACATGGATGCGCGACACAGGGAGGATAGACCAACACCAAGTGGCATGTAGTGCGTCTGCACAAAACTACATCTGTGGCAACATGAGGGAAACATGATGCGCGCGACACAGGGAGGAGCCACACCAAGTGGCGAATTAGTGCGTGACACAAAACGATTAATCTGTGTCAGAATGAGGAGAAACCCCCATGGATGCGCCGGAACAGGGAGGAGCCAGGTTGAAAGACTATTAAAAGGAGACTAACAGATTCCATGTCTTCTCACGACACCTCCGTAGTCCGTTTACAGGGAGGTGAGACCCGCTATAACGGACCACGGCACGAGGACCACTACCACACTTACCTTACCGGCACATGCACCCAGCGAGCTCCCATCCAGACGTCCAGACGGCCCATGTCCGGGCCGAGTATACTTTCCGACGCTGCAACCAACTCGCATACACAAAAACAGACAGAGCCGTCAGACAGACCAGCGGGACCCTCAGGTCATGACAGGTGAGAAGGAGACGAAGACGAGTGAGAGACTGGTAGGTAAGTGCTTTTTTAGTAGGTCCCGGACGTTCTACTATTACAGGGAGGTGGGGGAAACATCTCACCCTCCCTGCGAACTATAAAACACGATTTCATTGTGTTCACTGTCCACTTTTTAATTTGCCCTGGGGTCTCCACTACAGGTGAAAGTCCATGGGTCGCCACTACCCTCCCATCTGTAGCTACACGTTAAAAGTACCTACATACTGAGATCTGGAAAATGTCAGCACAACAAGGTGTTCTGGCACAGGATTCCAGGATGGAGACCAAGGGCACGACCGGTTTTTTGCCGCTCGTCTGACTGGAACAGAAGGAAACTGGAGGAGATGTGGACTCTCACCAGTCCCCTACCCACTGGGCTGTGATCCGGGCCAGGATACGGAGCTGCTGGGCTATTTGAAGACAAAGAGGGTGATATGAGAGCGTGCGAACAGAAAATTCGTCAAGTGAAACAGAAGAAATAAAACAAACAGGTACAGAGAGTGAAGCACATTAATACAAATAAGGCAAGTTAACGGCAATGAGAAAAAAGGAAGCAAACAAGAGTTGAAAGGCCAACAAGGGAATCAAACAGAGCACATATACATCAGGAGTAAATGAGCAAAGGAAACGAAGGCAGAGAAGGAGGAGAGAAGGAAACAGGAAAGGAAAAAGATAAAAGCAAAAGAGAAGGACAGGAAAAAAGGAGGAGAGACGGGAAACAGGAAAGGAAAGAGCAAAAGGAAACAGGAAGAGAAAGGTAGGAGAGACGGAGACAGGAAAGGAAGGAACAAAAAAAACAGTAGAGATAAGGAGAGAGACGGGAAACAGGAAAGGACAAAAGAGAAAAGGAAACAGGAGAGAAAAGGAGGAGAAACGGGAAACAGTGAAGGAAAAGAGCAAAAGTGAAACAAAAGCGAAGAGAAAAGAGAAAAGGAGGAGACGGGAAACACGAAAGGGAAAAATAGCAAAGGAACCAGGAAGAGGAAAGGAGTGAGAGACGGGGGAAAACCAGGAAAATGAAAGAGCAAGGAACACAGGAAGAGAAGTAGGAGAGACGGGAAACAGGAAAGGAAAAAAGAGCAAAGAGTAAACAGGGAACGAGAAAAGGATGAGCGAGAAACAGGAAAGGAAGGAAAAGAGCAAAAGGAAACAGGAAGAGAAAGGAGGAGAGGGAACAGGAAAGGAAAAGAGCAAAAGGAAACAGGAAGAGAAAGGAGGAGGAGGCGGGAAACAGGAAAGGAAAAGAGCAAAAGGAAACAGGAAGAGAAAAGGAGGAGAAAACGGGGAACAGATAAGGACAAAGACTAAAAGGAAACAGTGAGAGGAAAGAGGAGAGACGGGAAACAGAAAGGAAAGAGCAAAAGGAAACAGGAAGAGAAAGGAGGAGAGACGGGAACACAGGAAAGGAAAAGAGCAAAAGAACAGGAAGAGAAAGGAGGAGAAACGGAAACAGGAAAAGTGAAAAGGCAAAAGGAAACAGGAAGAGAAAGGAGGAGAGACGGGAAACAGGAAAGGAAAAGAGCAAAAGGAAACAGGAGAGAAAGGAGGAGAGACGGGAAACAGGAAGGTAATATAAAGAGGAAAGCGGAAGATTAGGATTAGGAAGGGGAGATTGGTGTGTAGGATGTGTATGAAACAAAATGAGGAAAGTAAAAAAAAAAAAAAAATTACAATTAAAATTGAAAGGGAATTAAGGAAAGCAAAAGGAAAGGCAAGAGAAAGAGGACAGGGCGAGAGAGGACGTTCCCGTCAGACAACCAGCAATGTTGAATTTTCGAGGACTAATAGATTATGTTTATTAACACCAATGTTCATAAAACTCCCCATATTATTAGACTTGATGGGATCCCATGACTGTATATATATATCTGATAGCATTAACAATAAGTAGCCATTGAAACAGCCAAAAGCTGACGAATCAGAACTTGCCCATATAGAACCAAGGACGTGTACTCTCCTGTCCCACAATCGTCGCTGGATGATCGGGCAGACTAAACGAGTGGCTCTACTTTCCAGATACAAGAAGGGTCACGAGTAACCCCAGGAATAGAACTGGCGTTGATATGGAGATTAGCAAAAGACTATCAAGGAATTAATGGTTCACAACCTCAATTTTCAAGTGTCAGTACGGCAGACGGCTCAATCACCTCAAACAAACCAATTTATGGTTAAACAAAACCCTCGACTAAATAATAAAGGCCATTCCCTAGAGTTGGATATTCTCCAACAGCTTTCATAGTTTATTTTGGGATTTTCCTCACCACCAATAAGGCCAGCTCTGACCGAAAACTTACCTGAGGGGGTCGGTGTGTGATAATTCGCCCGCCTGAGTATGGAGTGAGGGGTAGAGTTCTCTACTGCCAACCCCAGACTTATCTTCTGTTATGTTATTACCCTCCTTGGTTGGGGTGTCGGATTCTAATCTAGAAACATTAAGATGGAGACAATGGGTTGAACTTGCTTACCATGGAGAACGTTATATTCTTAATAAAAATGGCGTCCTAGTACCAGATCCGGTGGGTTTTACACACTGGTAAGTACCGTTTGTGGGAAAATATATTGTCAAAAAGTTGTCAAACAAACAAAACAAAAAAGCAGTGAAGTTTGATTACACAAAGGGCCACTGGCGTGTATTCCTACGTGATTCGTAGCCCTACGTAGAACGCCGTTTCGGAGACAGTTTATGTCCATAGGGGTCTTTACTAGAAACAAGTCAACCACAATGTTCCATTACAGAGCCAAAGAATATCCGGGCGACATGGAGTGGGAGACATTACCGGCTTTTTCTCTCTCTGGAAATGGCACTGTGAGGTGGCGTGAGGCGTGAGTTGCTGTGTAGGCACTATAGAGGAGGTTCTGACTGATTACAAGCTGACTATAGTAGAACGGGGCCTCTAAAAGCAACAGGCAGCAGAATACCCACAATTACATTCAGCAAGTTAGAACATAACTTTCTTTAAATCCAAAGTACTCACTGAAATTAAAGGGCAGGACTACCCTGAAAATGAACTTTTGAAGCAAGTGTCCCCCTGGCCCCCCCAACACGCCGATATATTCCTTCAAAAAAATGTTACTTACAAGCCTTATACGCGCGTCTCCTCCAGGGCTGCTCCGGTGTGGAGAAATTCGAAAACGGGTGGCCGAGTGGTGCTGCAGTCTGTCAATTGGCTGAGAGGCAGCCAATCACAGACGGGGCTGCTTTTAATTGGAGACCTGCGGAGAGAAGGGGCTGTAAGTATACGATCTAATCATTTTTTTGAGAAATATATGCAGCGGTTGGGGTGTGGCGCACATGGTCGGGACCTACCTTATCTATAAGGGTTTCCACGCTAGGGCCCACAGCTAAGAGGATGGATCAGGTTGTGGCTTGAGTGAGGGGTCACAGTCCTTGTGAGGTTATGGGAGATAGCAGGGACACAGATGACTACCTGACAGCTCCTACCTTCACATCGCCTGGCTTGAAGACCTGCAGGGGAACCATAAGGAAGGCAGAGATGTAAATACCGTGCGGCCCAGTATGGGGTTAAATTTTAGTTCTGGGGCCTCGGACGATGTCCTTAAGTAAAACCACATTCGTTTCTCTATTGGCCGTGGTTCACGCCAAGAAGATCATGGGCAAACACCCAATGGGCGAAGACCTAGAGAACCGGGCCTGGGAAATTGGCCTGACAAAATTCTGCTGCAGGGTAAGTTATTATGAAGTATGTTGATTTAAAAGTCATTTCTTTGCCGTGTCCAACATATAGGAATACACAAGCCACTGATAAGCAGTGGCCATAATAGATTCCATTAGTAACGGTCGTGATCCTTATACTCTCCCTCTGCCACTGCTCTCAAACTATCAAACCACATTCCAAACCACAGGGCCACACTTCATCATTAAAACCAGCAACAGAGCAACAACTTACCATAAGGGGTTAGGCAAACTCCCCAGGTCCCAGGCGCCAGGATAGAAAGGAGGAGGGCCCAGGAGCTGCACAGGGTATACTGTTAGGGGGCCCACACATAGTGGAGGCGCACGTGTGTCGGTACTCTGGATGAAACACAAACATCCATCAGTTGACCAATGGCTGAAATCCCGGTTAATTGGTCCAAACCCAACAGTTATCATGGGAACGCAGGGGGCAGTATTAGAAATCGGTGCGTGAGTACCAGTACCTGGGGGATAATACAAGATTGTGGCCCTTGTGGCTGATATGGCATTAGGAACAGATGGATTGCACATCATGATGTGTTGGTTTAGTCTGTAACGGCTGTTTGGCGCCTGGCCCGGCACGGAGGGAGGGATTGTAGTCTGGTGGTGGACACGGGCAGGTTGGATTTTGGGGGTCTCTGGAAGAACTGTTGGAAGAAGAAGTGGAGAGCGGGTTTGTTGAACATGGACCACCTGGTTAATTATTATTATAACAACAGGGTTCTATTCCCTGCGCTGTTCCTCGCAAGGCTCCTCCCTGCAAGGAAAATTATCCTGAACACAACCCCTGAAAATCTCATAAAACTAACGCCGTGGTTGCTACGGTAAATTAATGACCTAACGCTGGGTCGCTACGGTAAATACACATAACGCCGGTGCCTATGACGGTAAATTAATGAACAACGCACGGTGTACGGTAAACAATATGATCATAACACCATAGGTGCTAAACGGTAAATTAATTGCCATAACCAGGGCTTGCTACGGTAAACGAATGACATCACGCCGGGTGCTACGGTACACGTAATGGACATAACCCGGGTGCTTACGGTAAAATAATGACATAAGCCAGGGTGCTAACGGTAATAACAAAGCCGGGTGCTCGGTAAATAAACATAAACGCCGGGTGCTTACTGGATAGAACATCAGCCGGTTGTACGGAATAAAAACGCCGGTGCTACGGTACAACTAACCGCCCTTGCTCAGGGTAAATAACAGCCGGTGCTACTTGTAACATTAAATACCGCCGGGTGCTACGGTAATAACAAACGCCGGGTGCTTAGTACACAAATGACATAACACCGGTGTTGCTACGGTAAACTTAATGATCATAAGCGCGGGTGCTACGTTAAATAACATAAACACGGGTGCTACGTAAATAAACATAACGCCGGGTGTCTAACGGTAAATAACATAACGCCGGGTTCCTGCTAACGGTAAATTAAATGACAAACGCGGGTGCTACGGTATAAACAAATGACATAACAACCCTGGTGCTACGGAAATTAAGTGACATAAGCCGGGTATCGCTACGGTAAATAACATAAAGCCGGTGCTATGTGGTAAATAACATAAACGCCCGGGTGCTAGCTGTAAATAACATAACGCCGGGTTGGCTAACCGTACATTTCATGACAACGCCGGGTCGGCTCGGTAACAAAGATCATACACACCGGGGTGCTACCGGTGTAAAATTAATGACATAAACGCCGGGTGCTAGTTAATAGCCTCTACGGTAAATAACATTAAAGCCGTGGGTTCGCTACGGTAAATAACATAACCCGTGGGTGCTACGTAAAATAAACAAACGCCGGGTGCTACGGTAAATAAACATAACTCGGGTGCTACGGTAAATAAAATAACCGGGTTGCTACGGTAAATAAAAAAACGTGTCACGGAAATATCGCGGTTTACGAGTAAAATAACATAACGCCGGGTGCTACGTAAATAACATAACGCGCGGTGTGCTACGTTAAATATGACCTACCGCTGGGTGCTACGGTAAAAACAACGACGGGTGCTAGCGGTAAATAACAGAACACCGGTGCTACAGTACAATTAAGACATAACCCCGGTTTCGGAAATACTAACGCGTGTAAAATACACGTGCAGTAAATAGACATCGAAGCGCGGGGCTACGGTTTACTAGCAGCATGGTTCTAAGAAGAAACAGGGTGTAATTTAATGACATAACCGCCGGGGATGCAACGTAAATAACTAACGGCGGGTGCTACGGTAAATTAATTACATAACCCGGGTGCTTACGGTAAATAACATAACGCCGGGTGCTACCGGTAAATAACATAACTCAGGGTGCTACGGTATAAATAACGCCATAACGCCGGGTGTGCTCCGTAAATAACATAACGCCAGGGTGCTACGGTACATAACCATAACCCGGGTGGGTCTACGGTCAAATACTAACGACCCGGGTTGCACGGTCAAATAACCTATACCGCCGGCGTGCTACGCGTCGGAAAAACAAAACGCGGGTGCTACGTAAATTATGACCTAACGCTGGGGTGCTACGTGTAAATAACGCCCGGGTGCGCTACCAGTAAATTGAAATACATACCCCCGGGTGATACGGTATTCATGACATTAATGAAGTGGCTAACGGTAAATAAACGCCAGGCTACGGTTAAATTGTATGACATAACGCCGGGTGCTGGACGTAATTAGGACCAAAGCCGGGTGCAACGGTTCAAATAACATACGGCGGGTGCTCTTATAAATTAGTGGACATAACGCCGGGTGCTACGGTAAATTAATGAATAACGCCGGGTTGTACGGTAAATACACACAACGGGTGCTACGGTGAATAAGGACATAACACGCCGGTTGCTACGTAAAAAACCAAACGCCGGAGGGTGCTACGGAATAACATAACGCCGGGTCTACAGTAAATTAATGACAAATAGCCGGGTACGTAAAAGACCCGGGTGTGCTACGGTAAATTAATAGACCCATACCCGGGAGGGGGCTACGAGGATTAATTGACATACCCTCACGGAAGTAACCCCGCTACCGGTAAAACGAATGGACATAACACTGGTTCTACGGGTAATAGATTTCATCGACTGACATAACACTGGTGGTTCAGTAAATTTATGAACATAACGGCCGGTGCTACGGTTACAATAATGAAATACACATTTGTGACTTTTTGCACACATAAGACATTTCACCAGGCAAACGTCTGTACTATCAGATTAAGTTGTCCAGCCTGTCACAATAAACACTTTTCCCAGTTTTTCTAGTATACTTGTAATATATTGGCGGCTGGTGAAACTGTAATACCGCTGTACAACAGCCAGCAGTTGAGGCCACAGAGTAGCCCACAAATTTCCCACCGAATGTGGAATTTAAATTGCAAAACAAACAAACTATATATTCAATAGAAGAATTCATTCCCATCCTGATTGCGCTTTGTTCAGCCAAATCCTCGCACTTGCTGATGAATAAATAGTGCCAATATTAGCCACTAACAGATGATCTGTGAGTGGAATGAACCTTTGAATGAATAATACAAAAAGTAGCATCACCGTCCTAATAGATTATATATATATAGTATTGGAAACTTTCCTTTACATGTGCAATTTATAAACAAAAACGGACCTGATGTGTTTTTACCTGGATGGGTCTGAATCCTCCTCCTTGAGAAATGAATCAGGGCAGCCAGTAAACAGAAGGGAAAGTAATTGGAAGATCATAAGAGACAGTTAGGAGAGGACAGACAATATCCTACCCCCATCCACACCAGAGAGGAGGCATGTGGGAAAGGGAGGGAGATAGACAAGCTTGGCCCCACGGCACCCCCCCCATATAAACACATCATTAATACAAAAGCCTTGTTATTAACGACAACGTACGGAAATTGTAAAGAATAAACCTTGGTAACCAGAAATCCTCACGCTGTCTTTTGCAATGGTCCTGTGTTAACAATTGGAAGAAGTTAACACATGCGCGTTGTAAAGGGTAAATGTATCAGTTTTTATTTAAACCTACGTAGTGGGATCTGGTCATTTAAGCCCAATTGGGAGCAAGCATACGTGGCTCATGTGTAGCTGGGCAGGGTATCACCACCTGGCCCAAAGAAAAGTGGCACGGTGTCAACATGGTAAATACCATCATGGATAGGAGTGTAAAAGATGTAAAATGTACGTTGGCTTGACCTTTATGGGTGACCTCTACCAAACCACCCTGGACACCGACAGAATAAACAACCCATGGCTGGAACTGTAGACAATTCTAAGTAACGGACATTACTCTGTGTACATCCCGCGAACATTTTCTGTGTAAATCCCCGGACATTACTCTTGAACCGCATTATGTGAAATCCACTTCGGACATTTACTCTGTGTAATCCCCCGGACACTCTGGAAATCCACGAATTACTCTGTGTAATAGCACGCGACACATTCTCTAGTATAAATCCCCACGACATTACTCTTAGCCGATTGTAATCCCCCGAGTATACTTCTGATTATAATCCCAGACTTACCTATATGTAATGTCTGGGGATTTATATAGAGTAATGTCTGGGGATTTATATAGAGTAATGTCTGGGGATTTATATAGAGTAATGTCTGGGGATTTATATAGAGTAATGTCTGGGGATTTATATAGAGTAATGTCTGGGGATTTATATAGAGTAATGTCTGGGGATTTACACAGAGTAATGTCGGGGGATTTACACAGAGTAATGTCCGGGGGATTTACACAGAGTAATGTCGGTTTACTTAGAATTTTCTACAGGTCAGCCATGTGTTTATTCTGTCGTGTCAGGTGGTGGTTGGGTAGTAGAAGGGTACCATAAAGGTCAACCGGGAAAACATTTTACCTTACACTCCTATCCATATGGTATTTACCATGGTGACGTTCTGCGTGCCCACGTTTCTTCTGGCCAGGTGGTGATACCCTGCCAAGCTCACATGACCACGTTGCTTGCTCCCAATTGGAGCTTAAATGACCAGATCCACTACGTAGGTTAAATAAAAAACGTGATTACCCTTACACGGAAATGTGTACGTTTCCAATTGTTAAGACATGGACCAATTGCAAAAACAGCAGTGAGGATTTCGGGTACAAGTTTATTTCTTTACAATTCTTAGTAGTTGTAGTTAAATAAACAAGGGCTTGTATTAATGTAGTGTTATATTGGGGGGCCCATAGCTTGTCTATCTCCCTCCCTTTCCCATGCTCCTCTTGTGTGTGGTGGGGGGGATAAATTTGTCTGTCTCTCCTACTGATCTCTGGTATGCTCTTCCATTACTTTCCCTCTGTTACTGCTGCCCTGATTCATTCTCCAGGGAGAGGATTCAGACCCATCCAGGTAAACACGTCAGTCCGTTTTTGTTTAAAATGTGCAGAGTGTAAGGAACGTTCCAATACTATATATATATATGTATTAGACTGTGATGCTACGTTGTATTTATTCAATAAAGGTTCATTCCACTCCAAGTATCACGTTAGTGCTAATATTGGCACTATTTATTCATACAAGTGCCGAGGACTTGGCTGAAAAAGCGTCAATTCAGGACTGGTGAAAATTCTTCTATTGAATATATATTTGTTGTTGCAATTTAAATTCCACATTCGGTGGGAATTTGTGGCTACTCTGTGGCCTCTGCTGGCGGTGTAGCGTATTACTTTCCACCAAGCCAATATAATACAGTATATAGAAAACTGGGCAAAGTGTTATTGTGAACATCTGGTACACTTACCTGATATGTACCACGTTTGCCTGAGGAAGATGTCTTATGTGTGCCAAAAAGTCACAAATGTGTATTTCATTTATGTACCGTAGCACGCCGTTATGTCAATAATTTACTGAAGCACCAGTGTTATGTCATTCGTTTACGTAGACAGTGTTATCATGTTACCGTAGCACCGGGGTTATGTCATTTACGTAGCCCAGCGTATGTCTTAATTTACCGTAGCACCCGGGGTTATGTTCTTAATTTACCGTAGCACCGGCGTTATGTCAATTAATTTACGTAGACCCCGGCGTATGTATTAATCCGTAGCACCCGGCGTTATGTTAGTTACCGTAGCACCGGCGTTATGTCATTATTCACCGTAGCACCCGGGTTGTTATTTACCGTAGCAACCCGGCGCGTTATGTCATTAATTTACCGTAGCACCCGGCGTTATGTCACTAATTTACGTAGCACCCGCCGTTATGTTTATTTACCGTTGCACCCGGCTGTTTATGTCATAATTACCGTTAGCACCCGGCGTTATGTCATTTAATTTACCGTTAGCACCTGGCGTTATTTACCGTAGCACCGGCATTATGTCATTAATGTACCGTAGCACCCGGGGTTATGTCATTAATTTACTGTAGCACCCGGCGTTATACCGTAGCACCCAGCGTTAGGTCATTAATTTACCGTAGCACCCGGCGTTTGTTATTTACCGTAGCACCCGGAGGTATGTTATTTACCGTAGCACCCGGCGTTATGTTATTTACCGTAGCACCCGGCGTTATGTTATTTACCGTAGCACCCGGCGTTATGTTATTTACCGTAGCACCCGGCGTGTTATTTACCGTAGCACCCGGGATGTTATTTACCGTAGCACCGGCTTTATGGTATTTACCGTAGCACCCGGCTTATGTCATTAATTTACGTAGCACCCGCCGTTATGTTATTATTACCGTTGCACCCGGCGTTATGTCATTAATTACCGTAGCCACCCGGGTGTTATGTCATTAATTTACCGTAGCACCTGGCGTTATGTTATTTACCGTAGCACCCGGCGTTATGTCATTAATTTACCGTAGCACCCGGGGTTATGTCATTAATTTACTGTAGCACCTGGTGTTATGTTATTTACCGTAGCACCCGGCGTTGTTATTTACCGTAGCACCCAGCGTAGGATTATTTACGTAGCACCCGGGGCGTTATGGTATTTACCGTAGCACCCGGCGTAGTATGTGTATTTTACCGTAGCACCGGCGTTATTTTATTAACGTAGCACCCGGCGTTATTTTTTACCGTAGCACCCGGCGTTATGTTATTTACCGTAGCACCCGGCGTATGTATTTACCGTAGCACCCGGCGTTATGTTATTTACCGTAGCACCCGGCGTTATGTTATTACCGTAGCACCCGGCTTTATGTTATTTACCGTAGCACCCGGCTTTATGTCATTAATTTACCGTAGCACCCGGTGTTATGTCATTTGTTTACCGTTAGCACCCGGCGTTGTCATTAATTTACCGTAGCACCCGGCGTTATGTTATTTACCGTAGCACCCGCGTTTATGTATTTACCGTAGCAACCGGCTTTAGTTATTACCGTTAGCACCCGGCTTATGTCATTAATTTACCGTAGCACCCGGTGTTATGTCATTTGTTTACCGTAGCACCGGCGTTGTCATTAATTTACCGGACACCCGGCGTTATGTTATTTACCGTAGCACCCGGCGTTATGTTATTTACGTAGCACCCGGCTTTATGTTATTTACCGTAGCACCCCGGCTTTTGTCATTAATTACCGTAGCACCCGGTGTTATGCATTTGGTTACAGTAGAACCCGGCGTTATGTTATTTACCGGGCACCCGGCGTTATTTATTTACGTAGACACCGGCGTTTAGGTTATTTACCCGTAGCACCAACCCGGCGTTATGTTATTTACCGTAGCACCGGCGTTATGTTATTTACCGTGCACCCGGCGTTAGTTATTTACCGTAGCACCCGGCTTTGTTATTTACCGTAGCACCCGGCTTTATGTCATTAATTTACCGTAGCACCCGGCGTTATGTCATTCGTTTACCGTAGCACCCGGCGTTATGTCATTCGTTTACCGTAGCACCCTGGTTATGTCATTAATTTACCGTAGCACCCGGTGGTCATTAATTTGTACCGTTCGCACCCGGCGTTATGTGCATTAATTTACCGTAGCACCCGGCGTTATGTTATTTACCGTAGCACCCAGCGTTATGTCATTAATTTACCGTAGCACCCGGCGTTATTTAATTGAGATTTTGCAGGGTGTTCAGGATCATTTTCCTTGCAGGGAGGAGCCTGGCGGAACAGCGCAGGGAATAGACCCTGTTATAATAAATAATTAACCAGGTGGTCCATGTTCAAACCCGCTCTCCACTTCTCTCCACAGTTTTTCCAGAGACCCCAAATCCAACCTCCTCGTGCCACCATCCAGACTAGCAATCCCTCCCTCCGGCCCGGGGGCCAGGCGCCAACAGCCGTTTACCAGACTAACCAACACATCATGATGGTCAATCATCTGCCAATGCCATATGCCATGCCACAAGGGCCACAATACTGTATACCCCAGGTACGGTACCACGCAACCTTTTAATACTGCCCCATGCGTTCCCATGATACTGTTGGGTTTGGACACAATGTAACCGGGATTTCAGCCATTGGTCAACTGATTGTGATGTTTTGTTCTCATCCCAGTACCGACACAGTGCGCCTCCCTATGTGGGGCCCCCTCAACAGTATCCTGTGCAGCCTCCTGGCCCTGCTCCTTTCTATCCTGGCCCTGGACCTGGGGAGTTTCCTACCCCTTATGGTAAGTTTTGCTCTGTGCTGTTTTAATGAAAGGTTTGGCCCTTGCTGGTTTGGAATATTGTGGTTGGAGGTTGAGAGCAGTGCATGATGGGAGAGTATAGGACCAATGACCTGTACTAATGGAATCTATTATGGCCATGCCTTATCAGAGGCTGTGTATTCCTATATGCTGGACCAGTGCATAAAGCAACAGACTTCATTATCATCATAAACCCTTTACTGGCAGAATTTGTCAGGCAATTTCCCCAGGCCCTGTTTCTAGTCTTCCCATTGGGTGTTTGCCCATTGATCCTTGGCTGTGACCACGGCCAATAGAGAAACAATTGGATTTTACTTAAAGGGCATGTCCACCCCCAGAACTAAAATTTAACCCCATACTGGCCGCACTGTGTATTACATCTCTGCTCCTTATGGTTCCCCTGCAGTCTTTTCAAATCCAGGAGAGTGAAGAGTAGGAGCTGTCAGTGAGTCATCTGGTCCCTGCTATCTCCCTAACCTCAACAAGGACTGTGACCCCTCCCTCCCACCAACCGGATCCATCCTCTGCAGCTGTGGCACCTAGCGTGAAACCCTTATAGGATAAGGTAGGTACCGCCTGCCCACCCCCAACCGCTGATATATTTCTTCAAAAAAATGATTAGATCGCTACTTACAGCCCCTTCTCTCCAGCAGGGTCTCCATTAAAAGCAGCCCCGTCTGTGATTGGCTGCCTCTCAGCCAATTACAGATGCAGCAGCCACTCCGGCCCCCGTTTGCGAATTTCTCCAAACAGGGAGCCGGGAGGAGACGCCGCGCTATAAGGGCTGTAAGTAACATTTTTTTTGAAGGAATATATCGGCGGTTGGGGGTGGCCAGGGGGACCTACCTTGTGCTAAAAGTTCATTTTCAGGGTGGACATGCCCTTTAATGTCAGGAGTTTGATTTAAATAAAGTTATGTTCTAACTTGCTGAATGTAATTGTGGGTATTTCTGCTGCCTGTTTGCTTTTAGGAGCCCCGTTCTACTCTAGTCAGCCTGTGTATCAGTCAGCACCCATTATAGTGCCTACACAGCAACATCAGCATCCGCCACCTCCTGCCAAGAGAGAGAAAAAGCCGGTAATGTCTCCCCTCCATTCGCTCCGTTATTGCTCATGTAATGGAACATTGTGTTTACTTGTTCTAGAAAGACCCCTACTGGCCATACCTGTCTCCTGAACGATTCTACGAGGGTACGATCACGGGAATACAGCCCAGTGGCCCCTTTGTGTATAATCAGAATCACTGCTTTTTTGTTTTGTTTTTTGACACTTTTTGACAATATATTTTCACACGGTCACTTACCAGTTGTAAACCCACCGGATCTGTCTAGGACGCCATTTTTATAGAATTAACGTTCTCCTGGTACAGCAATTCAACCCATTTCTCCACTTAATGTTTCTAGATTAGAATCCGAGACCCCAACCAAGGAGGGAAAGACATAACAGAAGAAATAATGTCTGGGGTTGGCAGTAGGAACTCTACCCCTCCAATCCTCAGGCCGAATTCTACACCGACGCCCCCTCAGGTAAGTTACGGTCCGAGCTGGCCTTATTGGTGGGAGGAAAATCCCAAATAAACTATGAAGCTGTTGGAGAAATAATCCAACTCTAGGGGAATAGGCCCATTTATTATTTAGTGAGGGTTTTGTGTTAACCCATAAATATGGTTTGTTGAGGTGATTGAGCCGTCTGCCGACTGCATTGAACTGGAGGTTGTGAACCATAATTCCCTTGTGTCTTTGCTAAATCTCCATATAGCGCCAGTTATTTCCTGGGGTTACTCTTGCCCCTTCTTGTACTAGGAAAGTAGAGCCACTCGTTTCAGGTTCTGCTCTGATCCATCCAGCGACATTGTGTACAGGAGAGTAACTGTCCTTGGTTCTAATTGGGCAAGTTCCTTATTTCGTCAGCTTTGCCTTGTTCAATGGCTCTTTATGGTTAATGCTTCTTAGATATATATATACAGTCATGGGACCCAAATCATGTCTAATAATATGGGGAGTTTTATGTACATTGGGTGTAATAAATATCTAATTGTCCTCACATTCACATTGCTGTGTGTCTGACGGGAACGTCTCTCTCTCTTTTCCCTTTTCTGCCTTTCCTTTTGCTTTCCTTAATTCCTTTCAATTTTTAATTGTAATTTTTTTTTTTTTTTACTTTCCTCTTTTGGTTTCATACACATCCTACACACCATTCTCCCCTTTCCTAATCCTAATCTTCCGCTTTCCTCTTTATATTACCTTCCTGTTTCCCGTCTCTCCTCCTTTCTCTTCCTGTTTCCTTTTGCTCGGGAAACCGGAAAGGAAAAAGAGAAAAGGAACTAGGAAGAGAAAGGAGGAGAGACGGGAAAACAGGAAAGGAAAAAAGACAAAAGGAAACAGGAAGAAAAGGAGGAAGAGACGGGAACAGGAAGGAAAGAGAAGACAGAGAGAGGCGAACAGTGGAAAGGAAAAGAGCAAAGGAAACGAAGAAGAAGGGAGAGACGGGAAACAGAAAGGCAAGAGCAAAATGAAACATGAAGAGAAAGGAGGACAACGTTTCCCGTCTCTCCTCCTTTCTCTTCCTGTTTCCTTTTGCTCTTTTACTTCCTATTTATCATGTTCTCTGTTTATTCCCTTTTTGGCCTTTCAACTCTTGTTGCTTCCTTTTTCTCATTTGCCTTAACTTTGCCTTTATTTTGTATTAATGTTCTTCCACCTCTCTGTACCTGTTTGTTTTTATTTCCTTCTGTTCCACTTTGCCAGATTTTCTGTTCGCGCTCTCATTATCACCCTCTTTTGTACTTCAAATCCCAGCAGCTGCCTAGCCATGCCCCGGATCACAGCCCAGTGGTGTATGGGACTGTGGAGAGTCCACATCTCCCTCCAAGTTTTCCTTCTGTTCCAGTCAGCGAGCCCAAAACAGGTCAGTGCCCTTTGGTGCTCATCCTGGAATCCTGTGCCAGAACACATTGTTGCTGAATTTCCCAGGATCCTCAGTATGTAGGTTCTTTTACGGTGCTACAGATGGGGAGGGTTAGTGGCTGACCATGACATTTCACCCTGTAGGGGAGACCCAGGGCAACTTAAAGGGACAGTGAACTAAATGAAATCTGTTTTTATTATTCGCAGGGAGGTGAGAATGTTTCCCACCTCCCTGTAAATACTAGAACGTCCGGGACCACTACAACACTTACCTACCAGCTCTCCACTCGCTGCTCCTTCTCACCTGTCAGGACCACGGTCCCGGTTGCGCGCCTGTCTTTTGTATCGATGTGCATGCGCGGAAGATACTCGGCCCGGACAGTGCGTCTGAAAGCTGAGAAGGAGCTGCTGGTGCAGTGCCGGTAAGGTAAGTGTTGTAGTGTCCCGGCCGTTCCGTTATAAGCGGTCTCACCTCCCTGTAAATAAGACATACGGATGTCGTGAAGAACATGGAATCTGTTTAGTCTCCTTTTAATAGTTTCAACCTGGCTCCTCCCTGTGTCCGCGCATCCATGTTTCCCTCATTCTGCCAC
>JAACNH010000731.1:116785-150241 GCA_019447015.1 Hymenochirus boettgeri
TTAACCCTTTCTTTTATATATAACTGGGTCTGGTTAACCCTTTCCTGAAAATATAACGTGGTCTGGTTAACCCTTTCTTTTATATATAACTGGGTCTGGTTAACCCTTTCCTGTTAACCCTTTCTTTTATATATAACTGGGTCTGGTTAACCCTTTCCTGTAAATATAATGTGGTCTGGTTAACCCTTTCCTGTAAATATAGCGGGGTCTGGTTAACCCTTTCCTGTTCTTATATGATAAAATCTAAAACCCCTACATCCTCCTATCCCGGTAACCCAGCACAGTTATATGGTATCTATATATCCTATATATGATAAATCTACCACCTTACATCCTATCCTATCTGTCGGCCAAGCACAGTTTATATGGTTATCTATATATTCTATAAGTGATAAATCTAGCCCCTTACACCTACCTATCCCGGTACCATGCACGTATCATGGTATCTATATATCTATAATTGATCAAATCTACTAAACCCTTACATCCTACCTATCTTAGGTAACCTGCACAGTCATATGTATCTTATATCTATATATGATAATCTAACCCTTAAAACATCCTACCTACCGGTAACCACACAGTATATGGTATCTATATCCTACCTATATATATAAAATCTACCCTACATCCTACCTATCCGTACCCAGCACAGTTATGGTATCTATATATTTATGATAAATCTACCCTTACACATCCTACCTATCCGATATACCACACGGTAAAAATATGGTATCTATATATCTATATATGATAATCTACCCTTCATCCACTTAAGGGTCCTAACACTACTATCGTAACCAGTAAACCAGTACAGATTATGGATATCTATATATTGAACTCTACCCTTACAACATCCTATCTATCGGTAACCACGCAACAGTGTATATGGTATCCTATATCTTATATGATAAAGTCTACCCTTACATCCTACCTATCCGTAACCAGCACAGTATAAGTGGTATCTTATATCTATATATATAAATCTAAACCCTTACATCCTATCCTACCACGGTAAACCAGCACAAGTATATGGATATCTATTATGCTATATATGATAAAATTCTACCCTTACTTCCTACCTATCCGTTAACCCATCCGTATATGGTACTATAATCTATATATAAATCTACCTTCAAATCCTACCTCATCCGGTAAACCCAGCACAGTATATGGTACTAGAATGTATTATGATAAATCTAAACCCTGTACTCCTAACCTATCCGCTGTAACTCAGCAAAAGTATATGGTATCTATTATATCTATTCTATATAATCTACCCTTACATCCTACCCTAGCCGGTAACGCAGCACAGTATATGGTACTATATATCTATATATATAAATCTACCCTTACATCCTATCATCGGTAACCACGACAGTTTATAGTATCTATAAACATATAGATAATCTACCCTTACATCCTACTATCCGGTAACCAAGCACAGTATTGGTATCTATATTCTATATATGATAAATCTACCCTTTACAGCATCTCCTTCTCCTACCTCGGTTACCCTAGCACAGTATTGGTAATCTGATATCTTAGTTGAGAAATCGACCCTTACAATCCTAAACCTATCGCGGTAACCACGCACAAGTATTATGGTATCTATATATCTATATATATACAATCTACCCTACATGCCTACCTATCTGGTAACCACAACGATGTAACTATAGTATCTAGATATGATAAATCTACCGTTTATACATCCTACCTATACGGTAACCAGCACGCAGTATATTGTATCTATATATCTATATATGATAAATCTGAACCCCTTACAATCCACTACTATCCTGTAACCATCACGATATTGTATCTTAATCATATATATATCTAACCCTTAACCTCCTACATCCCGGTAACCATCACGTCAGGTATCTATTATCTAATATGATAATATCTACCCTTACATCCTACCTACCGGTACCCACAAAAACAGTATGGTTATCTATATCTATCTATATATGATAATCTCTAACCCCTTACATCCTGACCTATCCGTTAACCAGCACAGTATATGTCATCTATTATCTATATATGACACATCTAGCCCTTACATTCCTACTATCGGGTAACCCACACAGTATATGTTAATCCCTATATATCGATAATATATGATAATCTACCCTTACAATCCTACCACACCTCCGGTACCAGCACAGTATATGGTATCTATATATTCTAATATGATGATAATCTCAACCCTTAAAGTCCTACCTATCCGGTAACCAGCCAGTATAAGGATCGTAATATCTATATATATCAATCTACCCTTACTCCTCCTACTATCTCGTAAACCAGCACGAGTATAATGGTCATTCTCTATAGTATTAGAGAAATCTAACCCTTACATCCGACCTATTCCGGTAACCAGCAACGTATATGGTATCTTTACTATATGAGAAATCAACCCTTACATAATCCTACCTATCGGTAACCAGCAACAGTTACTATGGTATCTATATATCTATATATGATAATCTAACCCTTACATCCTACCTATCTGTTAACCAGCACAGTATATGGTATCTATATATCTATATTGATAAATCACCCTACATCCTACTATCTGGTAACCAGCACATATATGTCTGTTATATCTCTATATGATAAATCTATTAACCCTTACATCCTACCTATCCGGTAACCCGCAAAGTATATGGTATCTATATATCTATATATTATAAATCTACCCTACATCCTACCTATCCGGTACCAGCACAGTAATATGGTATCATATCTGATAAATCCTACCCTTACATCCTACCTATCCGTGTAACCATCACGGTATAAGATGGTTCTATATATCTATATATGATAAAACTCTACCCTTACAATCCTACCTATCCGGTACCAGCACAGTATATGGTACTTATATATACATCTAAACCCTTACCCTATCTATCTGGTAACCAGCACAGTTTATGGTATCTATATATCTATATATGATAAATCGTAACCTTACATCCTACCTATCCGGTAACAGCACGTATGGTATCTATGATATCTATATGATAAATCTACCCTTACAATCCTACCTATCCGGTAACCAGCACGTATATGGTATCTATATCTCTATATATGATAAATCTACCCTTACTTCCTACCTATCCGGTAAACCAGCACAGTATATGGTATCTATATATCTATATATGATAAATCTCACCTTACATCCTACCTATCCTGTAACCAGCACAGTATATATGGTATCTATATATGTATATATGATAAATCATACCCTTACGTCCTACCTATCCGGTAACCAGCACAGTATATGGTATCTATATATCTATATATTATAAATCTACCTAATACATCCTACCTATCGGTAACCAGCACAGTTATGGTATCTAATATCTATATATGATAATCTACCCTTACATCCTACCTATCCGGTTACCAGCACAGTAATCTGATATCTATATCTATAAGATAACATCTACCTTACCGTCCGACCTATCCGTAACCAGCACATAATATGGTATCTATACATGATAAATCTACCCTTACACTCCTACCTATCCGGTACCAGCACCGTATAATTGTATCTTATATCTATATATGATAAATCTCCCTTACAATCCTACCTATCCGGGTAACCACACAGTATATGGTATCTATATATGATAATCTACCCTTACAAATCCTACCTATCTGTAACCAGCACAGTATATGGTATCTATTATCTATTATGATAATCTACCCTTACATCCTACTATCCGGTAACCAGCACAGTATATGGTAATCTATATATCTATATATGATAAATCTACCCTTACATCCTACCTATCTGGGTAACCAGACCAGTATATGGTATCTATATATCTATATATATAAATCTAACCCTTACCTCCTACCTATCCGGTAACCAGCACAGTATATGAGTATCTATATATCCTATATATGCAAATCTATACCCTTACATCCTACCTATCCGGTAAACCAGCACAGTATATGGTATCTATATATGATAAATCTACCCTTACATCCGACCTATCCGTAACGCAGCACAGTATATGGTATCTATATATCTATATATTAAATCTAAGCTCTTACATCCTACCTATCCGGTAACCAGCACAGTATATGGTATCTTATATCTATATTGATAAATCTACCCTTACAACCTCCTATCAGGTACCAGCACAGTATATGGTATCTATATATCTATACTATGATAAATCTACGCCTTACATCCTACCTATCCGGTAACCAGCACAGTTTGATATCTATATATGAAATCTAACCCTTATATCCTACATATCCGTAACCATCACAGTTGATATCTATATATTGATAAAATCTACCCTTCTAATCCTACCTATCTGGTACCCAGCACAGTATATGGTATCTATATATGATAAATCTACCCTCATCCTACCATCCAGTAACCACAACAAGTATATGGTATCTATATATCTATATGTGATAATCTAACCCTTACATCCTCTATCTGGTAACCAGCACAGTATATGATATCTA
Source organism: Hymenochirus boettgeri (assembly GCA_019447015.1). Classification (NCBI taxonomy): domain Eukaryota; kingdom Metazoa; phylum Chordata; class Amphibia; order Anura; family Pipidae; genus Hymenochirus; species Hymenochirus boettgeri. Next base: position 121,277 of record JAACNH010000731.1, read on the forward strand.
TATATCTATATATGATAAATCTAACCCTTACATCCTACCTATCCGGTAACAAGCACAGTATAAGGTATCTATATATGATAAATCTACCCTTACACTCCTACCTATCCGGTAACCAACACAGTATATGGTATCTATATATCTATATATGATAAATCTACCCTTACAATTCCTGCCTATCTGGTAACCAGCACAGTATATGATATCTATATATTCTATATATAAATCTAACCCTTACATCAACTATCCTAACCAGCACAGTATAAGGTATCTATATATTATATAATCTACCCTTACATCCTGCCTACTGGTAACCAGCACAGTATAGGTATCTATATATCTATATATGATAAATCTACCCTTATCATCCTACCTACCGGGTAACCAGCACGTATAATGATAATCTATATCTATATATGATAAATCTACCTTACATCCTACCTATCCGTAACCGCACAGATATGGTATATATATATATCTATTTATAAAATCTACCTTACATCCTACCTATCCGGTAACGCAGCACAGTATATTGTTCTATATATCTATATATGATAATCTACCCTTACAATCCTACCTATCCGGTAACCAGCACAGTATATGGTATCTATTTTCTATATATGTAAATCTACCCTTACATCCTACCTATCCGTAACCGCACAGTATCTGGTATCTAATATCTATATATGTAAATCTACCCTTACATCCTAACCTATCTGGTAACCAGCACAGTATTGGTAATCTATTATCTTATATGATTAAATCTACCCTTACATCCTACTATCCAGCTAACCCACAGTATTGGTATCTATATATCATAAATATGATAATCCCTACCCTTACAATCCTACCTATCCGGTAACAGCACGTAATATGGTATCTATATATCCTATTATGTATAAATCTACCCTTACATCCTACCTATCTGGTAACCAGCACAGTATATGGTATCTATATACTATATCTTAAAATCTACCCTTACATCCTACCTATCCGGTAACCAGCACAGTATAATTGTATCTGTATATCTATATATGATAAAATCTACCCTTACAATACATATAAATATCCGGTACCACACAGTATATGGTATCTGTATATCTATATATATAAATCTACCCTTACATCCTACCTATCCGGTAACCACACAGTATATGATATCTATATATCTATATATGATAAATCTACCCTTACATCCTACCTATCCGGTAACCAGCACAGTATATGTTCTCTATAATGATCTATATATGATAAAATCATACCCCTAGCTTACATCCTACCTCATCCGTGTAACCATTCACAGTATTACCCCGCGTGTAAGACCCTGCGTTGTAAAGCCCCTGTTACCACGCCATGGTTGGGAGTACAGATTATCGGACAGACAATCTTACCTATATGGATTACAAACTCTGAGTGCAACCAGATCAGGTGTACTCCAACTTACAACGGACACACAATATACAGGTCCTGGTCCAATATACAAATGAATTCACCATAGACAGGGACACCCCTGATTACTGCACATGTTAGTTGGGAACCTGTTTATGTGCATGTAGTAACACCCACTGTGTGCCATGCTACCCATAATCCTTCCATAAAGCATACCATCAGAGAGAGTAACCCACTGTGTGCCATGCTACCCATAATCCTTCCATAAAGCACCATCAGAGTAACCCACTGTGTGCCATGCATACCCATATCTCCATAATGCCCATCAGAGTAACTCATGTGTACCATTTACCCATACTCCTCCATAAGCCCACCAGAGTAACCCCTGTGTGCCATGCTACCCAATCCTTCTTAAGCACCATCAGAGTACCACTGGTGCATGCACCCATATCCTTCTAAAAGCAACCATCAGAGTACCCACTGGTGCCATGCTACCCACATAATCCTTCCATAAGCACCATCAGAGTAACCCCACTGTGTGCCATGCTACCACCCATAATCCTTCCATAAAGCCACCATCAGAGTAACCCACTGTGTGCCATGCTACCCATAATCCTTCCTAAAGAACCATCAGAGTAACCCCTGTGTGCATGCTACCCTTAATCCTTCTATAAAGTACCATCAGAGTAACCCACTGTGTGCCATGCTACCCTTAATCCTTCTATAAAAGCCCATCAGAGTAACCCACTGTGTGCCATGCTACCCTTAATCCTTCTATAAAGCACCACGAGTAACCCACTGTGTGCCATGCTACCCTTAATTCCTTCTATAAAAGCACCATCAGAGTAACCCACTGTGTGGCCTGCTACCCTTAATCCTTCTATAAAGCACACATCAAGTACCCACTGTGTGCCATCTACCCTTAATCCTCTATAAAGCACCATCAGAGTAACCCACTGTTGGCCATGCTACCCATAATCCTTCCCATAAAGCACCATCATAGTAAACCCACTATGTGCCATGCTACCCATCATCCTTCCATAAAGCACCATCAGAGTAACCCACTGTGTGCCATGCTACCCATAATCCTTCCATAAAATACCATCAGAAGTACCCACTGTGTGCCATGCTAACCCATAACCCTTCCATAAAGCACCATCAGAGTAACCCACTGTGTGCCATGCTCCCCCCATAATCTTCCATAAGCACCATCAGAGTAACCCACTGTGTGTGCCATGCTACCCATAATCCTTTCCATAAAGCACATCAGAGTAACCCACTGTGTGCCATGCTACCCTTAATCCTTCATAACAAGCACCATCAAGTAACCCACTGTGTCCCATGCTACCCTTAATCTTCCATAAAGCACCATCAAGATAACCCACTGTTGTGCCATGCTACCCATAATCCTTTCTAAAGCACCATCCATAGAACCCACTGTGTGCCATGCTTACCCATATCCTTCCATAAAGAACCATCAAGAATTACCCACTGTGTGCCATGCTACCCTTGAATCCTTCTTAAAGCACCATACAGTAACCCACTGTGTGCCATGCTACCCATAATCCTTCCATAAAGCACCCATCAGAGTAACCCACTATGTGCCAATGCTAACCCATCATCCTTCCATAAAGCACCATCAGAAGTAACCCACTGTGTGCCATGCTACCCATAATCCCCTTCCATAAAGCATCATCAGAGTAACCCACTGTTTGCCATGCTACCCATAATCCTTCCATAAGAGCACCACCAGAGAACCCACTGTGTGGCCATGCTACCCCATAATCCTTCCATAAAGCATCCACCAGAGTAACCCCTGTGTGCCATGTTACCCATAAATCCTTCTATAAAGCACCACCAAAGTAACCCACTGTGTGCCATGCTACCCATAACCTTCCATAAAGCACCATCAGAGTACCCACTGTGTGCCATGTTACCCATAATCCTTCTATAAAGCACCATCAGAGTAACCCACTGTGTGCCATGTGGCCCATAATCCTTCCATAAAGCACCACAGAGAACCCACTGTGTGCCATGCGCACCCATAATCCTTCCATAAAGCACCATAAAGTACCCCACTGTGCCATGTTACCCATATCCTTCCATAAAGTACCCACCAGAGTAACCCACTGTGTTGCCATGCACCCATAATCCTTCCATAAAGCACCACCAGAGTAACCCCCTGTGTGCCATGCTAACCCATAATCCTTCCATAAAGCCCCATCAGAGTAACCCACTGTGTGCCATGCTACCCTAATCCTTCCATAAAGCCCCATCAAGTAACCCACTGTGTCCCTGCTACCCATAATCCTTTCATAAAGCACCATCAGAGTAACCCACTGTGGTGCCATGCTACCCATAATCCTTCCATAAAGCACCATCAGAGTACCCACTGTGTGCCAGCTACCCATAATCCTTCCATAAAGCAGTGATCTGTACAAATTGGTGGCAGTGGTGCTGGTAATACCATTTATTCTCCCTGTTGTCTCTGTATGTTTGTTCTCTGTATTAAGCTATGGAGGCTGCTACTGATAGTATTGATTTAAATCCTCTTGTCCTGGTACCTCATGATAAATCCCCCAATTAGAACTCAGTGGCTCTACCATGCCCAATTGCCAAACCTATTTTAAAACCTGATCCATTTGATGGGTAACTAGGGAGTGGACTGATTGACTAGAACATTTGAAATTTGCAGTCACTATTAATGGTTGGGATGAAGGTGCTGGCTGGCAAGTCCTTAGCCTTTTGCTTAGTGGTAAAGTCCAGGCAGGTATACCAAGATTTACTGTAATACTGAAATAAAAAGCAGTTATCAGTTTATTAAAATTGCTCTGAAGCAATTTTTTTCAATTAGATCTGTATAAGAGTATATAAGGATAAATCCATTTCTTTTGGTAAACTGGGATGAGAAATGTTTTGTTTTACGTTAGATTATTAGGGCGAAGCTATTACAAATAACATGAGGCTTTGAGGTACCTTCTGTTATAATATGAAGTACCTACCACTTACCGTATTAACCTAACATGTTTTTTCAACCACACAGTGTGGCAGGATTTCCTGGGTCTAACTCTCAGACCTGCAGATTATCCTATTTGGTTCCTCGGGAAGCTGGTGACTGTCTGAGTACAGTTTTAAAATATACCTGTGTAAAGATTCTATATCCACTACTATCCACACATAGCAAACACACACACACACCATATTTCCATTGTGTGCCAACTGCCACAATTTTTTGCTATAGTATATATAATTTTTTTTTTTTTTCCTGTTCGAGGGCTCGATCACATTGGAACATCATTTGTTCTTAATCCCATTCTCACTATTTTTCTACACAAGTACATTTTTGTTTTGTTTTGTGAAGTTTACAAGAATTTATCCCGTGCACAATGACCTGGTTAGGTAATAACTAGTTCCCTGTACCAGTTACACTGTAGAAACCCTTTATACCCACCCTAACAGATCCTTTCTACATTCACATACTTTTCCTTTAATAATTTTGCTAATCTGGCCGTTTGTGGTTGCAATGAGTTTCATTCTGGTTTTTTGTATCACAGGTGAGTGACCACGTCGCTTATAATATGTAGGAGGGTCATTGTGAACAGGGAATTCCTTCATGGGGGGCTTTAATCCTGTCTCATAGCTTCATTGGATTTGCTATTATTATTATTATTGTGGATTTATATACGCGCCAACATCTAACGTGTGCTTTACAATTGCACGTATAAACCCCCGAAGAGCTTACAATCTAAGCATTTGTATTGACACACAAATATCAGTATGTCTTTTATGATTGTGGGGGAAACCGGAGTGTCCGGAGGAAACCCACGGGAGAACATACAAACTCCTTGCAGATGTGTCCCAGGTGGGAATCGAACTCAGGACTTTCAGTGCTAACCACTGAGCCACCGTGCTGCCCTCATCATGTTATTTCCAACAGTGGGAACAGAGTCCCCAAATCCAAACAAATGCCTTTTAATATCAAAGTTCCTCTTCCCCCACATCGATTAACCCTTTCAGTGTTTTAACCCTCCCTGTAAATATACACATCGGGTTAACCCTTTCAGTGTTTAACCCTCTCCTGTAAATATAAAAACGCAATCGGGTTAACCCTTTCAGTGTTTAACCCTCTCCTGTAATATAACAATCGGATTAACCCTTTCGGTGTTTAACCCTCTCCTGTAATATAACACAATACGGATTAATAACCCATTCAGTTGTTTAACCCTCTCCTGTAAATATAACACAATCGGATTAACCCTTTCAGTGTTTAAAACCCCTCTCCTGTAATATAACAATCGGATTAACCCTTTCAGTGTTTAACCCTCTCCGTAAATATAACACAATCTGATTAACCCATTCGTGTTTAAACATCTCCTGTAATAAACACAATCGGATTAACCCTTTCAGTGTTTAACCTCTCCTGTAAATATAACACAATCGGATTAACCTTTCGTGTTTAACCCTCTCCTGTAAATATACAATCGGATTAACTCTTTCAGTGTTTAACCCTCTCCTGTAAATATAACACAATCGATTAACCTTTCAGTGTTTAAACCCTCTCCTGTAAATATAACACAATCGGATTAACCCTTTCAGTGTTAACCCTCTCCTTAAATATAACACAATCGGATTACCCCTTTCAGTGTTTAAAACCCTCTCCTGTAAATAACACAATCGGATTAACCCTTTCAGTGTTTAACCCTCTCCTTTAATATAACACATCAGATTACTCTCTTTTCAGTGTTTAAACCCTCTCCTGTAATATAACACATCGGATTAACCCTTTCAGAGTTACATAAAACCCTCTCCTGTAATATAACACAATCAGATTAACCCTTTCAGTGTTTAACCCTCTCCTGTAATATAACGCAATCGGTTAACCCTTTCAGTGTTTAACCCTCTCCTGTAAATATAACACATCTGAATTACCGCCTAAATATATATATAATATGGTTTAAGGAAAAAGGAGGAACGGATTGTCCCTCCAACTCAGACAAGATAAAAGATGCAGTGTGCTCCTTTTTTCCTTAACCATAATTATATATTTTAAGGTAAACGACATTTGAGCCATACTTTAAAACTTGGAAATTGTATTAAAGGACAATTTACTCACCTTCCCTCCCTCCCTCCAATCTTCATGTAGTAACTTTTAACCCAGGGTGAGGACCTGAACCGCTAGGTCCTCACCCCGGGATTCAGGAAACCTCGTCAGCAGCGTGTTGCAGAAACGCTGCTCTTGTAGGCTCCGCCCCCTCCTCCCCGTCGGCGACGGGCCAATAGGAAGGCACGAAGCGTGCTTCTGTATTTAGCTCCTCCCTATTTAAAGGAATACGTTCACTGCAATAGTGAACTATTCCTTTTCTACTTGATTGAAGCCCGGAGGTTTAAGAGCTTTTGCCTTACCTTCCTGTTCTTCAATCATGTTTGGATAGCCGGAACGAAGTTCTGAAAATCTTACCTTTCACGCGATCCATCGGGGCCGCTCTGAAATTCCCCGACCCCGCTTCCTGTCTCCTGTTTTGCTATAGCGCATTATCGGCAATATAGCGCATATTGGGAATGCACGTTATAGCAGAACAGAAGCAGGAAGCGGCCGGGACGGTCAGAGGGCCCCGATGGATCACGCGGTAAGATTTTCAGAACTTCGTTCCTGGCTATTGCAGTGAACTATTTCTTTAAGCTTGTGTAGCACTTTGCACTTTGGAAGGCACAGACCATGTGCCGAAACGTCACACTAAACACATTGTTTGTAATGTTATGTGGTCTACTTACCGATCTGTATTGTCAACCAGCTCTGGAGGCACCCAGCATTTGAACAGAAGCACTCTCTCTACGTTTCGTAACACACGTGGGGATCGCGGATTGGGATACCTTGAGACGAGAGAGAGTGCTTCTGGATGTGTACGAACAAGTTTTCTTCTGGCGATATCGTCCCGTGTGGACACTTTATCGGCCAAAACGTTAGTTTAGAAACCTTAAGTGTTATCATTGTTTAAAGGTGTGAATGTCATTACTTCCAATTGACTTCCTGTAATATACCGGGGTCTGGTTAACCCTTTCCTGTAAATATCCCCGGGTCTGGTTAACCCTTTCCTGTAAATATAACGTGGTCTGTTTAACCCTTTCTGTAAATATACTGGGTCTGGTTAACCACCCTTTCCTGTAAATATCCGGGTCCTGGTTTAACCCTTTCCTGTATATCTACCGGGGTCTGGTTAACCCTTTCCTGTAATATAACGTGGTCTTGTTAACCCTTTCCTGTAAATATACCGGGGGTCTGGTTAACCCTTTCCCTGTATATATACCGGGGTCTGGTTCACCCTTCCTGTAAATATAACCGGGGTCTGGTTAACCCTTTCCTGTAAATATACCGGGGTCTGGTTAACCCTTTCCTGTAAATATACCGGGTCTGGTTAACCCTTTCCTGTAAATATAACCGGGGTCCCTGGTTGAACCCTTTTCCTTTAATATAACGGGGCCTGGTTACCCTTTGCTTTATATATAATGGGTCTGGTTAACCTTTCCTGTAACTATAACGGGTCCTGGTTACCCTTTCCTGTAATATAACGGGGTCTTGGTTAACCCTTTGCTTTATATAACGGGGTCTGGTTAACCCTTTCCTGTAAATATAACGGGGTCCTGGTTAACCTTTCCTTTATATATAACGGGGTCTGGTTAACACTTTCCTGTAAATATAACGGGGTCTGGTTAATCCTTTCCTGTAAATAACAGGGTCTGGTTAACCCTTTCCTTTATATAAACGGGGTCTGGTTAACCCTTCCTGTAAATATAACGGGTCTGGTAACCCCTTCCTGTAATATAACGGGGTCTGGTTAACCCTTTGCTTATATATAACGGGTCTAGGTTAACACTTTCCTGTAAATAACGGGGTCTGGTTAACCCTTTCCTGTAAATATAAGGGGGTCTGGTTAACCCTTTCCTTTATATATAACGGGGTCTGGTTAACACTTTCCTGTAAATATAACGGGGTCTGGTTAACCCCTTCTTGTAAATATAGCGTGGTCTGGTTAACCCTTTCCTGTAAATATAACGTGGTCTGGTTAACCCTTTCCTGTAAATATAACGTGGTCTGGTTAACCCTTTCTTTTATATATAACTGGGTCTGGTTAACCCTTTCCTGTAAATATAACGTGGTCTGGTTAACCCTTTCTTTTATATATAACTGGGTCTGGTTAACCCTTTCCTGTAAATATAACGTGGTCTGGTTAACCCTTTCCTGTAAATATAACGTGGTCTGGTTAACCCTTTCTTTTATATATAACTGGGTCTGGTTAACCTTTCCTGTAAATATAATGTGGTCTGGTTAACCCTTTCCTGTAAATATAGCGGGGTCTGGTTAACCCTTTCCTGTAAATATAGCGGGGCCGGTTATCCCTTTTCCTGTCCATATACCGGGGCCAGGTTAACCCTTTCCTGTTCAATATAGCGGGGCCGGGTTAACCCTTTCCTGTCAATATCCGGGGTCGGGTTAACCCTTTCCTGTCAATATACCGGGGTCGGGTTAACCCTTTCCTGTAAATATAACGTGGTCGGGTTAACCCTTTCCTGTAAATATAACGTGGTCGGGTTAACCCTTTCCTGTAAATATTAACTTGGTCTGGTTAACCCTTTCCTGTAAATATAACGTGGTCGGGTTAACCCTTTCTTTTATATATAACTGGGTCTGGTTAACCCTTTCCTGAAAATATAACGTGGTCTGGTTAACCCTTTCTTTTATATATAACTGGGTCTGGTTAACCCTTTCCTGTAAATATAATGTGGTCTGGTTAACCCTTTCCTGTAAATATAGCGGGGTCTGGTTAACCCTTTCCTGTCAATATAGCGGGGCCGGGTTAACCCTTTCCTGTCAATATACCGGGGCGGGGTTAACCCTTTCCTGTCAAATCTGTAATCGGTGGGCCGGGTTGAAAGACCCTTGTCCCTGTTACAATATAAGCGGGGCCGGGTTACCCTTTCCTGCAATATACGGGGCGGGTTAACGGCCTTGGTCCCCTTTCACTATAAACCGTGCGTGGGGTTAAGCCCTTTTCGGGGCTGTTCAAATATATCTGGGGAAAGGAAAGGGGGGTCGGGTATAGACCCTTTCCTGTCAATATAAACCGGGGTCGGGTTAACCCTTATATTCCCTTTCCTGTCAATTAATATGGGTGGGTGAGTTTTTAAAACACACTGTCGTTTTAACAAATCCATTTGCAGCTCTAACTGGCAACCAAATATGTGCAGAAGCCAAAGGCCGAGACCCCAGACGCAGAGGGGACATCGCAGTCAGAGACGGAGGTAAATATTTACTTTGTGGTTTATAAACCTGCTGGAAAACAGCTGAATCACGGTGACGCGTTGGAGCTCAGTCACATGGGCTGGATCACTGTGTCCAATGAAAAAATAAACCAGCCTCATCGTTTAGTGCCGGTCACCCCCCACAAACTAAAGGGCACAACGACAGCTCCATAATCAGATTAATGCAACTTACACTGCCCAATCATTCTGTGGTCCGGGTCGTAGGGAGTTGAGAGACTAGTTTAGGGCATCTTAACACTGCGATGAGATTCTTTGATCCAACATCAATGTCTAAAGTGTTAATGAGCTGCAAACCCTTGTAGGAGTGCATGCGTGGGGTATGTTGATTTCCCCTCCCCCCTTGTTTTTTTAATTAACTAAAGAACATGAAATCTCCATGTTGCAAGGCTAAATACTTGTTTCATTAAATACATACTGTATATGGCCTGCATCATATTTATAAATGGCAATACTGACCAGCCTTTCACACATGCCATTTTTAGAGCTAAAAGAAATATGGTGGAAAATCTAGTCCCGCCCCCTCGTCCCTCGTTCCCCCGGTGTCCCGCCCCCTCTGGCTCCTCCACGAGGAGTCCCGCCCCCTCTGGCTCCTCCACGAGAGTCCCCGCCCCTCTCTCACGAGGATCCCGCCCCCTCTGGCCCTCCACTAGTCCCGCGCCCCCTCTGGCTCCTCCAGAGAGTCCCGCCCCCCTGGCTCCTCCACGAGGAGTCCCCCCCTCGCCGAGGCCCCCCCCCCTCTGGCTCCTCCAAGAAGACCCATTTCTCACTTTACACATTGGAGAGTCCTGTTATGGTTAAATTGGGTTTTTAGATTGACCTCCCTGTATCTGTCATTTCCTGTCTGTATTCCCTTATATTACTTCTTTCTTTTGCCTCTGACTTTTCCTCCAGCCTCAGAAGAGGAAGATCTGGAAGACAAGCCGGCCAGAGCTAGAGGTGTGATCCCATGTGCCCTTCAGTGACTCCCCCATAGATCCCGATCACCTGTACCTTAATAAAGTTAAAACTGCATAGGAGAACGGTGGAGTTGGAGCCTGTGCACAATGGGGCGGTGACATTTCAAGGGCGAGGGAACAGATATCCCATCAGGCTCAGTAGGAAGGGCTTCCTCCCTGTCCTTTTAATACACAGGTATGGTGCGTTGAACCATAATCATATCTATTATAATCTACTATTTATAATGAGCTCAACGTGGCTGATTGATTGTAATACAGGGAAAGGAACCATTAAAGATTAACAAATCAGGTTTTATCTAACTGATGTAGCCCAGTAAGAAGCCAACATCTGATTGGTCGCTGCAGATTTGAAGCAAGAGGCAAACATCTGACCTCTTCTTTGCCCTAAGTGTTCACTGTCAACTTGTACACATGCTCTCTTCTGATGAAAACAAGGAAGCTGCAGTCAGTCCTGCCCCCTAGTACTGCAGCACAGACATCCTGTCTTTCTATTACTGACACTGTAGTAGAACATTGCTTTATTCTAGTAAACATCTTGTTTCTCTGTTCTAACAATCCTTTTAAATTGTAAGTAATTCTGGGAAATTGAACCGAGAGATCTCATGGGATTCTGTGTTTTTCTAAAAGTAGAGCATAGTCACTAACCCTAACCCTCCAGAGCTACACATGAAATAGGTGTAATTAAGATTATAAGCAGCTGACTTTTGATTAATGTTGTTCCTGTAGGCTTTCTGTTCTGCATTCATGCGGGATGAAAATAAATTACAGACCCACTGCAGCCATTTAGTCTTACTGGGGCTTCCATATTGGCAACCCTGTAATAAATAGAAAATGCGCAGTGAACACTATGGCTCACTGGCTGTTTTTGAAGACTACGATGACTGGTGAGATTTACTTGGCTACAACACATGAGCCTTGTTAATCCACTTCTTACATGGATCGTATCTTCAATGGCCTTGGTGTTCTGGTGGAGGAAAGCTTTCAAATTATGTATTTAGTGTTCCATTTGAGAGATTGGTCGCAGTAGAACAGGTTATCACTAGTTCATAATTATTCCTTTTGCACAGTAGGTGGCGTAGGTGAGCCCTTCTGATGACCCTCAGAAACTCCGCTGCCCCTTGCAAGTCCAGACAGAGACGACGGTAAAAGGACAATATGAACCGTGATTTTCTGCTTGGATTCCAGTTTGCAGCCATGTTGCAGAAACCAGAGGGTCTTTTCCACCTATCAGCGATGGTGGTGTCCTAGACAGGTAAGTAGAATGGGAGGTTTAGGTGCAGGAATGGAAATCTTTAGATACAGAAAGATCCCACTGCTCCTGGGAAATCATTTAATCGGGCATTTACAGGGAAAGACCTGTCAGTCCAGAAGAGAAGTAATGTGTCCTATTCCTGACCCCCACTAAAGGAACTTTAGGCTGCCTGCCAGCACGCTTTCGACATTAATAGAATCAGCAGAGATGTGTAGAGCAGAGCATGTGTCCATGGTAGTGTCGTCGACACTTCAAGGAGGCAGTGAGTAAGGGAGGTGGGGGCCAGTTGGTGACACTCTAAACATAAAATAATTTAATGACATTGTAGTTCAAATATGTAAAGTTGTTTGTGTGAGTATAGTGACCCTTTAAACCCTAGATGGACCGATTACTATCGGAAAGTGACCTTTATTTGCGCAACATTGGAGATCAAAGTTACCATTAAGAGAAGCCTTGTTCAGTCTGTGTGCAGCTTTGTCATGAGTGCAGCTTGCCAGGAGATGTGGCTGTTAAAGAGTTAAAGGGCATGTCCACTCCTTTTGCCATATAGTAGGGCTATTTCCCCCCAGCCCCAACCACTATGTTTTTTTCGAGATTCCCCCCGATTGTTACTTACCTTCCCTCTTTCCCTCTGCCTGCACTGCCGTGGCCCTCTGGGGCGGGACCGGCAAGTTGCGTCTCTGATTGGTTAAGAGGCAGCCAATCACGGACGCGGCTGCCGGCAGTTCAGAAACTGCCGTAGGAAGAGAAGGTAAGTAGAGTCGGGGGAGTCCGCTGAAACATATAGCGGTTTTGGCTGGGGAACTAGCACTAATATTTGGCAAAGGGATTTACACTAGGGGGAGGGGAACCATACGGGAGGGAGGGGAGGGGGTGATGGGCCTGTTTCTGAGCATGCCAGAAACCTCTGAGAGGACAGCTCAGAGGCGGAAATAATTTCCCTGGTGGCCGCTCCTGGTGGACAGTTTTCTGGACCTTGGGGACTCAGTTCATATAACTGTGTTTATATGAACATTGGTAACAATGTTTGAGTACCGTATATACTCGAGTATATACGTAACAATTGTTGAGTACCGTATATACTCGATATAAGTCGATCCGAGTATAAGTCGAGGTACCTATTTTACCTGAAAAATGTATCAACCTGATTGACTCGAGTATAGCCGAGGGTAAAATTAGTTTGCCCTTTAATGGACAGCAAAATTCCCATACATGAATCCCATACAGTATAGCCACATCCGTACCAGTAACCTCCAATACCTTGGCACTCCAGATTTTGGAAAATTACAACTCCCAGCATGCTTTGTTGCTGGGAGTTGCAGTTTCTAAACATGTGGATGGCAAGGTTCGTAAACCTATAATTAAGCTTACCATCATTTACATTCTCCTGAACCCATATAGTAAGGGCACTCTGACCCCCATATATTAAGGGCCCTCTGACCCCCATATAGTAATGGACTCTCTGACCCAACAGTTTAAAAATGTCACCTTGTGAGTTGAGTTTTAAGCTGTCATTTGCACTGTACTAGCACTGTTTTTTGCCCCAAACTGAGGAGACCCCAATTTACAGTATCCAGTGACAGTGCTGAGTGAGTCCAGCAGCCAGAATACAGGAAGCGGAAGTGTAAGGCAATCAGCTCCTGTAACTTTCCAATGCAGGTTAACAACAGCGCCACCTACTGGTTACTATCTGCAATTGCAGAATTTGGATCTAAATTAGGACTTGACCCGAGTATAAGTCGAGGTTAGTTTTCAGGCTAACTTTAAAGCCCTTAAAAATTCGACTTATACTCGAGTATATATGGTATATTCCAACATCTTAATACATTTCTGTACTATAAATTTAACATAACAAAACATTACAATTATGACCTGTTTGCCCTAAGATTTTACTGCCAAACCTGTCGGGTTTAGTTTGTGTCTCAGTATACGTGCCGATGTCCGTCTCTACCCAGATTTTACCAGAATTTCGGGGGCTTCCCTGTTCTTGTAGATCAGTTCCCTATATGGGAAGGGTTTTTGTTCATTTTGTTTTCCATTGTGATGTTTTAGCAATAAGGTTTCCACATGGAAAGATATCGATGTTTAGATAATGGAGTATCTGTAGAATACATGATTTGGGGTCCACTCCCACTGGAGAACCACAGTATTTCCCAGCCATATCCCCGAACACCAGGACAGTCCATATCATATGGAGAATGTCCGTGGGTGGCTTAGACTTTTGGACGATTGGGATTGCGAGTTGGTTGGAATTTTTGCTAATCTTATGGGTTGCGAGATGGGACTGTGGAGGATGTATCTCTGGGTCAGTCTGTCGGAGACTTTCATGGAGACCGTCTCTGTGGCAGTTAAAGCCTCATCCCATTCGTCATCTGAAATCGGGCCCAAGTCACACTGCCACTTCCTGGTCCTAGTTTTGCTTCAGGGTTCTAGGAGATTTACTATTTAATTGATAGTTAATTGGACGTATGTCCAGACAGGAGCTGGTATCGGTTTTTGTAGGATTGGAATGTGCTATGTGTGGGGGCTGGTACATAACATGTGATTGGTTAAATCAGTTTTTTCTGTAATTGGTTGAATTTAAGTGATTTATTTTTGGATATGTGTCAGTCCAGAGACGCCAAATGGCAACTTTTCTTAATTGTTTTCAAGGTCTAAAAATGGGAAATGTATGAAAACTGTCTAATCCCTATTTACTAAATACGGGACCAGCAATACAGGAATACTGCAATGAATGAAAGTCCGTAGCTTTATACCGTCAACTTTATGTTTCAAATTCACTGAGGAGTTCTGTGTCTATATAAGGTACAAGGACACAGACTGAGTTATACAGGGGACTCTGGGTACCACTCAATGTATTATAAGGATAATGTATCCCCTACTGTAATTATACGGATATTAGAAGTCACTGAGGAGTTCTGTGTCTATATAAAGGTACAAGGACACGGCTGAGTTAACAGGGAACTCTGGGTACCACTCATGTATTATAAGGAATAATGTATCCCCTACTGTAAATTATAAGGATATTAGAAGTCACTGAGGAGTTCTGTGTCTATATAAAGGTACAAGGACACGACTGAGTTATACAGGGAACTCTGGGTACCACCATGTATTATAAGTGGATAATGTATTCCCTACTGTAAATTATAAGAGATATAGAAGTCACTTGAGGAGTTCTGTGTCTATATAAGTACAAGGACCACAACTGAGTTATACAGGGGACTCTGGGTACCACTCATTTATTATGGGATAATATCCCTACTGTAAATTATACGGATATTAGAAGTCACTGAGGAGTTCTGTGTCTATATAAGGTACAAGGCAAGGGCTGAGTTATACAGGGAACTCTGGGTACCACTCATGTATTATAAGGGATAATGTATCCCCCTACTGTAAATTATAAGGATATTGAAGTCACTGAGGAGTTCTCGTGTCTATATAAAGGTACCAAGGACACGACTGAGTTATACAGGGAACTCTGGGTACCACTCATGTATTATAAGGGATAATGTATCCCCTACTGTAAATAATAAGGATATTAGAAGTCACTGAGATTTCTGTGTCTAATAAAAGGTACAAGGACACAGACTGAGTTATACAGGGAACTCTGGGTACCACTCGTATTATAAGGATAATGTAATTCATCCACTGTAAATTATAAGGATATTAGAAGTCACTGGAAGTGTCTGTGTCTATACAAAAGGTACCAAGTACACAGACTGAGTATACGAGGGAACTCTGGGTACCACTCATGTATTATAAGGGATAAGTATCCCCTACTGTAAATTATAGGGATATTAGAAGTCACTGAAGGAGTTCTGTGTCCATATAAAGGTACAAGGACACAGACTGAGTTATACAGGGAACTCTGGGTACCACTCATGTATTATAAGGGATAATGTATCCCCTACTGTAAATTATAGGGAATTTAGAAGGCACTGAGGAGTTCTGTGTCTATATAAAGGTACAAGGACACAGCTGAGTTTATACAGGAACTCTGGGTACCACCCATGTATTATAAGGATATGTATCCCCTCACTGTAAATTATAAGATATTAAAGTCACTGAGGAGTTCTGTGTTTATATAACGGTACAAGGACACAGACTGAGTTAATACAGGGGAACTCTGGTACCACTCATGTATTTATACGTAATGTATCCCCTACTGTAAATTATAAGGAATTAGAAGTCACTGAGGAGTTTCTGTGTCTATATAAAGGTAGCAAGGACAACGACTGAGTTATACAGGACCTGGGTACCACTCATGTATTATAAGGAAATGTATCCCCTACTGTAAATTATAGGATATTAGAATTCACTGAGGAGTTCTGTGTCCAATAAAGGTACAGGACACAGACTGAGTTATACAGGGAACTCTGGGTACCACTCATGTATTATAAGGATAATGTATCCCCTACTGTAAATTAATAAGGATATATAACGTCACTGAGGAGTTCTGTGTCTATATAAAGGTACAAGGACACAGACTGAGTCATACGGTAACTCTGGGTACCACCCATGTATATAAGGATAATGTATCCCCTACTGTAAATTATAAGTATATTAGAAGTCACTGAGGAGTTCTGTGTCCATTTAAGGTACAGGTCACGGCTGAGTTATAAGAAGGCTGATCTTCTCTTATTTACACAGATCAATCGCCAAAACTACCCATTAGGAGGCGTTGACACTCGGATGCTGCAGAGAGGACCCGATTTTACCCCTGCCTATGCTGATTTTGGGGAGACCATCTCCTGGGGGACGGCGTACCAGTAAGTATTTGTGCTATCTTTGATATTTGGCTCTGATTGTTTGGGGGATTGTGTTGGACTTTATTTAGTTTTATTTAGTTTGTCACTTATCAGATTGTGAGGCTCACGTGACTGGTGACTGGATGACTGGATGTTATTAATTAAACCTTCCAATATGGATTTGTATCTATCCTTGCAATGGTTTTGTATTTGCTTAGAGATGGTTGGAAGGGTTCACCTGTTTAAAGACAAACTGCTTACAACAAGACACTTTTCCTTCTCTTGCCACCCAGTGGTAGATGAGTAGACTGTGGTGGGGTTTGTTCCAGGGAAACTCAGAACCATTAAGTATGGAACAGGGATCAGAGGGACAAAGTTTTCCAGGGAAATCTGACTTCAGGACTCGTGTGAGGGTCTAAACTCTAGTCTGGGGAAACAGGGTTAATCCCAGGCTGGTTACACCGTTAGGAAAGCAGCAGCGACAGCACAATCCGAAGTTGTTCACCTGTATGTACGATCCCAACCAGTGGTCAACAGACGTCTGTCCTGGCAGAGCACAAGAAAACAAATTTTTTAGGGTTTAAACAATCCATTAGTTAGTTACTGGAATATAATTGTTATTGTGTGAGTTACAGTTATACTGGAATATATTGTTATTAGGGTAAGTTACAGTTATACTGGAATATAATTGTTATTGTGTGAGTTACAGTTATACTGGAATATAATTGTTATTGGGTAAGTTACAGTTATACTGGAATATAATTGTTATTGGGTAAGTTACAGTTATACTGGAATATAATTGTTGGTTGTGTGATTTACAGTTATACTGGAATATATTGTTATTGTGTAAGTTACAGTTATACTGGAATATATTGTTATTGGGTGAGTTACAGTTATACTGGAAATAATTGTTATTGGTAAGTTACAGTTATAACTGGAATATAATGGTTATTGGGTAAGTTACGTATACTGGAATATAATTGTTATTGGGTGAGTTACAGTTATACTGAATATAATTGTTTATTGTGTAAGTTACAGTTATACTGGAATATAATTGTTATTGGGTGAGTTACAGTTATACTGGAATATAATTGTTATTGTGTGAGTTACAGTTACACTGGAATCATAATTGTTATTGGGTGAGTTACAGTTATACTGGAATATAATTGTTTTGGTAGTTTTACAGTTATACTGGAATATAATTGTGTATTTGGGTAGTTACAGTTATACTGGAATATAATTGTTATTTGGGTGAGTTACAGTTATACTGGAATTATTAGTTATTTGTGTAAGTTCAGTTTATACGGGAATATAATTGTTATGGGTAAGTTTCAGTTATACTGGAATATAATTGTTATATGGGTAAGTTACAGTTATACTGGAATATAATGTTATTGGTGGTTTACAGTTTACTGGAATATATTGTTATTGGGTACAGTTACAGTTATACTGGAATATAATTGTTATGGGTGAGTTACAGTTATACTGGAATATAATTGTTATTGTGTGAGTTACAGTTTAGCTGGAATATAATTGTTTATTGTGTGAGTTACAGTTTATACTGAATATAATTGTTATTGTGTGATTACAGTTATACTGGAATATATTGTTAATTGTGTAAGTTACAGTTGATACTGGGCATATGAAAATTGTTATTGTGTGGTTACCGTTATACTGAATATAATGTATTGTTAGCGTATTCAGTTATAACTGGAATATATTGTTATTGTGAGTTACAGTATACTGGTAATAATTGTTATTGTGTGAGTTATCAGTTATACTGGAATCTAATTGGTTATTGTGTGAGTTACAGTTATACTGGAATATAATTGTTATTGTGTGAGTTACATTATATCTGGATATAATTTTATTGTATATTACGTAACTGAATTAATTGTTATTGTGTACGTTACAGTTATACTGGAATATAATTGTTATTGTGTAAGTTACAGTTATACTGGAATATAATTGTTATTGTGTACGTTACAGTTATACTGGAATATAATTGTTATTGTGTGAGTTACAGTTATACTGGAATATAATTGTTATTGTGTAGTTTACAGTTATACTGGAATAATATATGTTATTGTGTAAGTTACAGTTATACTGATATATAATTGTTATTGTGTGATTACGTTATACTGAATATAATTGTTATTGGTGAGTTACATTATAACTGGAATATAATTGTTATTTTGTGAGTTACAGTTATACGGAATATATATTGTTTATTGTGTGAGTTACAGTTATCCTGTGAATATAATTGTTATTGTGTAAGTTACAGTTATACTGGAATATAATTGTTATTGTGTAAGTTACAGTTATACTGGAATATAATTGTTATTGTGTGAGTTACAGTTATACTGGAATATAATTGTTATTGTGTGAGTTACAGTTATACTGGAATATAATTGTTATTGGGTGAGTTACAGTTATACTGGAATATAATTGTTATTGGGTGAGTTACAGTTATACTGGATATTAATTGTTATTGGTGAGTTACAGTTATACTGAATATAATTGTTATTGGTGAGTTACAGTTATACTGGAATATAATTGTTATTGTGTGCAGTTTACAGGTAATACATGGAATATAATTGTTATTGTGGTGAGTTTACATGTTATCCGGAATATAATTGTTATTTGTGGTGAGTTACAGTTATACTGGAATATATTTGTTATTGTGTGCGTGAGACAGTTATACTTGGATATAATTGTTATGTGTTGAGTTACAGTTATACTGGAATATAATTGTTATTGTGTGAGTTTACAGTTATACTGGAATATAATTGTTATTGTGTGAGTTAGAGTTATAATCTATATGTGATATATACTTGGATATAATTGTTATGGTAGTTACAGTTATACTGGAATATAATTGTTATTGGGTGAGTTACAGTTATAACTTGGAATATAATGTGTATTGTGTGAGTTTACGTTATACTGAATATAATTGTTATTGTGTGAGTTACAGTTATACTGGAATATAATTTATTGTGTAAGTTACAGTTATACTGAATATATTGTTATTGGGTGTTACGTTATACTGAATTATTGTTATTGGTGAGTTACATTTATACTGGAATATAATTGTTATTGGGGTGAGTTCACAGTTATCGTCTGGAATATAATTGTTATTGTGTGAGTTTACAGTTATACTGGAATATAATTGTTATTGTGTAAGTTACAGTTATACTGGAATATAATTGTTATTGTGTGAGTTCAGTTATACTGGAATATAATTGTTATTTAGTGTAAGTTACAGTTATACTGGAATATAATTGTTATTGTGTGAGTTACAGTTATACTGGAATATAATTGTTATTGTGTGAGTTACAGTTATACTGATATAATTGTTATTGTGTGAGTTTACAGTTATACTGGAATATAATTGTTATTGGGTGAGTTACAGTTATACTGGAATATATTGTTATTGGGTGAGTTACAGTTATACTGGAATATAATGTTATTGGGTGAGTTACAGTTATACTGGAATATAATTGTTATTGTGTGAGTTATCAGTTATACTGGAATATAATTGTTATTGTGTAAGTTACAGTATACTGGAATATAATTGTTATTGTGTGAGTTATCAGTTAGACTGGAATATAATTGTTATTGTGTAAGTTTACAGTTATACTGGAATATAATTGTTATTGTGTGAGTTACAGTTATACTGGAATATAATTGTTATTGTGTGAGTTACAGTTAGACTGGAATATAATTGTTATTGTGTAAGTTACAGTTATTACTGGAATATAATTGTTATTGGGTGAGTTACAGTTATACTGGAAATAATTGTTATTGTGTGAGTTACAGTTATACTGGAATATAATTGTTATTGTGTGAGTTACAGTTATACTGGGAATATAATTGTTATGTGTAGTTACAGTTATACTGGAATATAATTGTGTATTGTGTAAGTAGTTATACTGGAATATAATTGTTATTGTGTAATTACAGTTATACTGGCATATAATGGTTTCGTGTGAGTTAGTTATACGGATATAATTGTTCTTGTGTAGTTACGTTATATGAAATATATTGGTTATTGGGTGATTTACAGTTATACTGGAATATAATTTTTTTGTGTGAGTTAGTTATACTGGAATTAATTGTTATTGGTGAGTTACAGTTATCTGGAATATAATTGTTATTGGGTGAGTTACGAGTTAAACTGAATATAATTGTTATTGTGTGAGTTATCAGTTATACTGGAATATAATTGTTATTGTGGTTAGCAGTATTATACTGAATATAATTGTTATTGTGTGAGTTACAGTTTACTGGAATATAATTGTTATTGGGTAAGTTACAGTTATCTGGAATATAATTGTTATTGGGTGAGTTAATTTATACTGGATATAATTGTTATTGGGTGGATACGTTTACTGGAATATAATTGTTATTGTGTGAGTTATACTGGAATATAATTGTTATTGTGTGAGTTACAGTTATACTGGAATATATTGTTATTGGGTGATTACAGTTATACTGGAATATAAGTGTTATTGTGTGAGTTACAGTTATAACTGGAATATAATTGTTATTGGTAAGTTACCAGTTATACATGGAATATATTGTTATTGGGTGACATTACAGTTATACTGAATATATGTTATTTGTGATTTACAGTTATACTGGAATATATTGTTATTGTGTGAGTTACGTTATACTGGAATATAATTGTTATTGTGGAGTTACAGTTATACTGGAATATAATAATTGTTATTGTGTGAAGTTACAGTTATACTGGATATATAATTGTTATTGGTAAGTTACAGTATACTGGAATATAATTGTTTTGTGTGAGTTATACTGGAATATAATTATATTATTGTGTTAGTTACAGTTATACTGAATATAACTTGTTATTGTTGTTAAGTTCAGTTATACTGGAATATAATTGTTATTGTGGTGAGTTACAGTTATACTGGAATATAATTGTTATTGTGTAAGTTTACAGTTATACTGGAATATAATTGTATTGGGTAAAAGTTACAGTTCTACCTGGAATACTAATATGTTATTGTGTAAGTTACAGTTATACTGGAATATAATATGTTTATTGTGTAGTACAGTTATAGCCTCGAATATAATTGTTATGTGTAAGTTACAGTTATCTGGATATAATTTTTATTGTGTAAGTTTACAGTATACTGGATATAAAATTTTATTGTGTGATGTGAGTTATTACTGGAATAATTGCGTTATTGTGTGAGTTACAGTATAACCTGGAATATAATATTGTTATCTGTTGGTGATGTCAGTTTATACTGGAATATAATTTTAATTGTGGGTAGATTAGTTATACTGGAATATAATTTGTTATTTGGTGATTTTAGTACAGTTATAACTGGATATAATATGTTATTGGGTAATTACAGTTATACTGGGAATTAATTGTTGTTATTGTGTAAGTTTCATAGTTATACTGGAATATAATTGTTATTGGTGTGAGTTACAGTTATACTGGATATTATAATTGTTATTGTGTGGTTACAGTATCGAGCTGGAAATATAATTGTTATTGGTGTAGATACAGTTATACTGGAATATAATTTTATCAGTTTCGTTCTTTGTTGTGTGACGTTAGCAGTTATACTGGAATAATAATGTTATTATTATGTTTGTGGTGAGTTACAGTTAACTAGGAATATAATTGTTATTGGGGAGTTACAGTTATATCTGCTTGGAATATAATTGGTTATTGGTGTTAGTACAGTTATACTGAATATAATTGTTATTGTGTAAGTTACAGTTACTTATCTGTCTGTTCTTGGAATATAATTGTTATTGTGTGGTTACACGTTATACTGAATATAATTTTGTGGTGGTTTTACTTGCCTGTGTTAATTGGCGTGTAGTTACGTTATACTGGAATATAATTGTTATTGGGGGTGAGTTACTAGGTATACTTATACTGGAATATAATTGTTATTGTGGGTGAGTTACAGTTATACTGGAATATACTGGGTAGTTATGTGTAGAGTTGCAGTTATACTGGAATATAATTGTTATTGGGCTTGGGGTGAGTTTCCAGTTATACTGGAATTAATTGTTATTGTGTGAGTTACAGTTATACTGGAATTATAATTGTTATTAGTGGGGGGACTGAGTTCATGTATATCTGAAGAAAAGTATATTGTTATTGTGTGATTTACACGTGAATATAGATTGTTATTGGTGAGTTACAGTTATACTGGAATTATAATTGTTATTAAGGGTAGAGTTTACAGTTATACTGGAATATAATTTGTTATTGGGTGTAAGTTACAGTTATACTACTGAATATATTGTTTATTGGGTGAGTTAACAGTTATACACTGGAATTATAATTGTTAGTCTGGTGCAGTTCGTTTGTCAACTAAGACCTGGAATATAATTGTTATTGGGTGAGTTACAGTTACCACTGGAATATAATTCTTTTAATTGTGTGATTTACAGTTAACACTGGAATATAATTGTTATTGGTGTGATTCAGTATACTGGAATATAATTGTTATTGGTGTTGACAGTTATACTAGCTGGAATATAATGTTTATTGGGGTAGATTCACAGTTATACTGGAATATAATTGTATTGGTGATTTACAGTTAACTCGGAATATAATGTTATTGGGGTGATTGTCAAACAAGCAGTTATAACTAGGAATATAATTGTTATTGGGTTGAGTTACAGTTAACGGGAATATAATTGTTTTGTGGGATGAGTATCGTTATTAGCGGAATATTAGAATTGTTATTGTGTGATTTACAGTTATATACGTGAATACTAATTGTTATTCCTGTCAATATACCGGGGTCGGGTTAACCCTTTCCTGTCAATATAATTGGGTGTTTTTAAAACACACTTGTAACTTTAACAAATCCATTTGCAGCTCTAACTGCACCAAAGATGTGGCAGAAGCCAAAGGCCGAGACCCCAGACGCAGAGGGGACATCGCAGTCAGAGACGGAGGTAAATATTTACTTTGTGGTTTATAACCTGCTGGAAAACAGCTGAATCACGGTGACGCGTTGGAGCTCAGGTCACATGGGGCTGGATCACTGTGTCCAATGAATAAAAATAAACCAGCCTCATACTGTTTAGTGCCGGTCACCCCCACAAACTTAAAGGGACACGGACGCCATAATCAGATTAATGCAACTTAACTGCCCAATCATTCTGTGGTCGGCGTAGGGAGTTGAGAGACTAGTTTATGGGCATCTTAACACTGCGATAGATTCTTTGATCCAACATCAATGTCTAAAGTGTTAATGAGCTGCAACCCTTGTAGGAGTGCATGCTGGGTAGTTGATTTCCCCCTCCCCCCTTTTTTTTTTTAACTAAGAACATGAAATCTCCATGTTGCAAGGCTAAATACTTGTTCATTAAATACATACTGTATATGGCCTGCATCATATTTATAATGGCAATACTGACCAGCCTTTCACCATGCATTTTTAGGCTAAAAAGAAATAGGTGGAAAATCTAGTCCCGCCCCCTCTGGCTCCTCCACGAGGAGTCCCGCCCCCTCTGGCTCCTCCACGAGGAGTCCCGCCCCCTCTGGCTCCTCCACGAGGAGTCCCGCCCCCTTCGGCTCTCCACCGGAGTCCCGCCCCCTCTGGCTCCTCACGAGGAGTCCCGCCCCCTCTGGCTCCTCCACGAGGAGTCCCGCCCCCTCTGGCTCCTCCAAGAAGACCCATTTCTCACT
Organism: Hymenochirus boettgeri; assembly: GCA_019447015.1. Lineage (NCBI taxonomy): Eukaryota > Metazoa > Chordata > Amphibia > Anura > Pipidae > Hymenochirus > Hymenochirus boettgeri. Next base: position 145,634 of record JAACNH010000731.1, read on the forward strand.
TTACATTGGAGAGTCCTGTTATGGTTAAATTGGGTTTTAGATTGACCTCCTGTATCTGTCATTTCCTGTCTGTATTCCCTTATATTACTTCTTTCTTTTGCCTCTGACTTTTCCTCCAGCCTCAAGAAGAGGAAGATCTGGAAGACAAGCCGGCAGAGCTAGAGGTGGATCCCATTGCCTTCAGTGACTCCCCCATAGATCCCGATCACCTGTACCTTAATAAAGTTAAACTGCATGAGGAGAACGGGGAGTTGGAGCCTGTGCACAATGGGGCTGGTGACATTTCAGAGGGCGAGGGGACAGATATCCCATCAGGCTCAGAGGAAGGGCTTCCCTGTCCTTTTAATACATCAGGTAATGGTGCGTGAACCATAATCATATCTATTATAATCTACTATTTATAATGAGCTCAACGTGGCTGATTGATTGTAATACAGGGAAAGGAACCATTAAAGATTAACAAATCAGGTTTTATCTAACTGATGTAGCCCAGTAAGAAGCCAACATCTGATTGGTCGCTGCAGATTTGAAGCAAGAGGCAAACATCTGCACCTCTTCTTGCCCTAAGTGTTCACTGTCAACTTGTACACATGCTCTCTGCTGATGAAAACAAGGAAGCTGCAGTCAAGTCCTGCCCCTAGATACTGGCAGCACAGACATCCTGTCTTTCTATTACTGACACTGTATAGAACAGTGCTTTATCTAGTAAACATCTTGTTTCTCTGTTCTAACAATCCTTTTAAATTGTAGAAGTAATTCTGGGAAATTGAACCGGAGATCTCATGGATTCTGTGTTTCTAAAAGTAGAGCATTAGTCCACTAACCCTCCAGAGCTAACACATAGAGAATAGGTGTATTAAGATTAAGGCAGCTGACTTTTGATTAATGTTGTTCCTGGTAGGCTTTCTGCCATTCATGCTGGATGAAAAATAAATTACAGACCCACTGCAGCATTTAGTCTTACTGGGGGCTTCCATATTGGCAACCCTGTATAAATAGAAAATGCGCAGTGAACACTATGGCTCACGATGCTGTTTGAAGACTACATGACTGTGAGATTTACTGGCTACAACATGGAGGCCTTGTTAATCCACTTCTTACATGGAGTCGTATCTTGCAATGCCTTGGTGTTCTGGGGAGGAAAGCTTTCAAATTATGTATTTAGGTTCCATTGAGAGATTGGTCGCAGTAAGAACAGTTATGTCACTAGTTCATTCCTTTTGCACAGTAGGTGGCGTAGGTGAGCAGCCTTCTGATGACCCTCAGGAAACTCCGCTGCCCCTTGCAAGTCCAGACAGAGACGACGGTAAAAGACAATATGACCGTGATTTTCTGCTTGGATTCCAGTTCATGCCAGCCTGTGTGCAGAAGCCAGAGGGTCTTCCACCTATCAGCGATGTGGTCCTAGACAAGGTAAGTAGAATGGGAGGTTTTAGGTGCAGGAATGGAAATCTTTAGATACAGAAAGATCCCACTGCTCCTGGGAAATCATTTTAATCGTAGCATTTACAGGGAAAGACCTGTCAGTCCAGAAGCAGAAGTAATGTGTCCTATTCCTGACCCCCAACTAGGAACTTTAGCTGCCTGCCAGCACGCTTTCTGCAACAATTAATAGAATCAGCAGAGATGTGTAAGCAGAGCAGTGTCCATGGTGAGTGTCGCAGACACTTCAAGGAGGCAGTGAGTAAGGGAGGTGGGGGCCAGTTAGGAGCACTCTAAACATAAAATAATTTAATGACATTGTAGTTTCAAATAATGTAAAGTTGTTTGTGTGAGTATAGTGACCCTTTAAACCCTAGATGGACCGGATTACTATCGGGAAAGTGACCTTATTGCAGCAACATTGGAGATCAAAGTTACCATTAAGAGAAGCCTTGTGTCATGTCTGTGCAGCTTTGTCATGAGTGCAGCTTGCCAGGAGATGTGGCTGTTAAAAGGTTAAAGGGCATGTCCACTCCTTTTGCCATATAGTAGGGCTATTTCCCCCAGCCCCAACCACTATGTTTTTCAGAGATTCCCCCGATTGTTACTTACCTTCCCTCTTTCCTCTGCCGCACTGCCTGGCCCTCTGGGGGCGGGACCGGCAGTTGCGTCTCTGATTGGTTAAGAGGCAGCCAATCACGGACGCGGCTGCCGGCAGTTCAGAACGCCGGAGGAAAGAGGGAAGGTAAGTAGAGTTCGGGGGAGTCGCTGAAAAATATAGCGGTTTGGGCTGGGGGAACTAGCACTAATATTTGGCAAAGGGATTTACACTAGGGGGAGGGAGAACAATACGGGAGGGAGGGGGAGGGGGTGATGGGCTGTTCTGAGCATGCCAGAAACCTCTGAGAGGACAGCTCAGAGGCGGAAATAATTTCCCTGGTGGCCAGGCTCCTGGTGGACAGTTTTCTGGACCTTGGGGGGACTCAGTTCATATAACTGTGTTATATGAACATTGGTAACAATTGTTGAGTACCGTATATACTCGAGTATATACGGTAACAATTGTTGAGTACCGTATATACTCGAGTATAAGTCGATCCGAGTATAAGTCGAGGTACCTATTTTTACCTGAAAAATGTATAAACCTGATTGACTCGAGTATAAGCCGAGGGTAGAAATTAGTTGTCCTTTAAATGGACAGCAAAATTCCCATACATGAATCCCATACAGTAATAGCCACATCCAGTACCAGTAACCTCCAATACCTTGGCACTCCAGATGTTTGGAAATTACAACTCCCAGCATGCTTTGTTGCTGGGAGTTGCAGTTTCTAAACATGTGGAGTGGCAAGGTTCAGTAAACCTATAATTAAGCTTACCATCATTTACAATTCTCCTGAAACCCATATAGTAAAGGGCACTCTGACCCCCATATATTAAAGGGCCCTCTGACCCCATATAGTAATGGACTCTCTGACCCCAACAGTTAAAAATGTCACCTGTGAGTTGTAGTTTTAAGCTGTCATTTGCACTGTACTAGCAGCTGTTTTTTGCCCCAAACTGAGGAGACCCATCAGATTTACAGTATCCAGTGACAGTGCTGAGTGAGTCCAGCAGCCAGAATACAGGAAGCAGGAAGTGTAAAGGCAGATCAGCTCCTGTAACTTTCAATGCAGGTTAACACAGCGCCACCTACTGGTTACTATCTGCAATTGCAGAATTTGGATCTAAATTAGGACTTGACCCGAGTATAAGTCGAGGTTAGGTTTTCAGGCTAACTTTAAAGCCTTAAAAATTCGACTTATACTCGAGTATATATGGTATATTCCAACATCTTAATACATTTCTGTACATATAAATTTAACATAAACAAAACATTACAAATTATGACCTGTTGCCCTAAGATTTTACTGCAAACCTGTCGGGTTTAGTTTGTGTCTTCAGTATACGGTGCCGATGTCCGTCTCTCCCAGATTTTACCAGAATTTCGGGGGGCTTCCTCTGTTCTTGTAGATCAGTTCCCTATATGGGAGGGTTTTGTTCATTTGTGGTTTCCATTGTGAGTGTTTTAGCAATAAGGTTTCACATGGAAAGTATCGATGTTTAGATAATGGAGTATCTGTAGAATACATGATTTGGGGTCCACTCCCACTGGAGAACCACAGTATTTCCCAGCCAGTATCCCCGAACACCAGGACAGGTCCATATCATATGGAGAATGTCCGTGGGTGGCTGAGACATTTTGGACGATTGGGATTGCGAGTTGGTTGGAATTTTGCTAATCTATGGGTTGCGAGATGGGATCTGTGGAGGATGTATCTCTGGGTCAGTCTGTCGGAGACTTTCAGGGAGACCGGTCTCTGTGCAGTTAAAGCCTCATCCCATTCGTCATCTGAAATCGGGCCCAAGTCACACTGCCACTTCCTGGATCCTAGTTTTGCTTCAGGTTCTAGGAGGATTTACTATTTAATTGATAGTTAATTGGACGTATGTCCAGACAGGAGCTGGTATAGTTTGTTAGGTTGGAATGTGCTATGTGTGGGGCTGGTACATAACATGTGATTGGGTAAATCGAGTTTTTTCTGTAATTGGTTGAATTTAAGTGATTTATTTTGGATAATGTGTCAGAGTCCAGAGACGCCAAATGGCAACTTTCTTAATTGTTTTCAAGGTCTAAAAAATGGGAAATGTATGAAAACTGTCTAATCCTATTTACTAAATACGGGACCAGCAATACAGGAATACTGCAATGAATGAAAGTCCGTAGCTTTACCGTCAACTTTATGTTCAAATTCACTGAGGAGTTCTGTGTCTATATAAAGGTACAAGGACACAGACTGAGTTATACAGGGGACTCTGGGTACCACTCATGTATTATAAGGGATAATGTATCCCCTACTGTAAATTATACGGATATTAGAAGTCACTGAGGAGTTCTGTGTCTATATAAAGGTACAAGGACACAGGCTGAGTTATACAGGGAACTCTGGGTACCACTCATGTATTATAAGGAGTATCCCTGTACCAACCAGAACTACAGTATATGTATTAATACCAGTAATTACCAATATTATATATTATCCCCGTACAAACCAGAACTACAGTATATGTATTAATACCAGTAATTCTCAATATTATAAAGTATCCCTGTACCAACCAGAACTACAGTATATGTATTAATACCAGT